>JASANE010019991.1:0-10049 GCA_030248225.1 Trileptium ribeirensis | reverse complement strand
CCAAAACCCTTAGGCTAGGTGTCGTCACACGAAAACAAGGCCCGTTAAATTTATCATTCTAACGAAAGTCATTAGGCTTCAAAAAATCCAAGCCGGTATGAAAAATGGTCTCGTGTGGTCCCGGTAGTCAACCGGTATGGTTGTTCAGTTTCTGAGAAACATAAGTAGAGTGACTTTGGCTGTACACAGACGGCATGTCAAAGGTACTTCCCTTTTTATTGCACAAAAATGAACAAAGGAATAGTATGCGTAATTTTTGTTGCGAAGGGTCTAAGTTTAGGGGCCTAACGAGAGGGATTTTCATGGTAATATATGAATAGATACATGTGTATTGTTTGCTTAATCAGCCTTAAGTTTATGCCTAAATTAGTACCTTTTGTGGAACTCAACGCTTTTAAATACCTAAAAACAAAATATTACGCCGCAGTCCTGTCAAAGTGTCGAAAATTTATAGAAGTTTTAAATCTTACTAGATCAGAATTTTGGCCCATGTCACCTTCATTAGGCCATTGGAAGAGTAAAAGTATCATTCTACACCGTCGCAAAATACTGCAGTAGGTTATTCAAGTACGACTGATATAGATGTATACTTTTTGACTTGAAATATCTGCATAAAGATCTTTCTCTCTAACGCCCTTGCGCCACTATGCCGAACGGTTGGAACAAATGGTGGATGATTAAAGGTTGCAAGGATAACTTGGCTCGTTTTTCGTGAAATGATGATTATGAAAACTAATTTGTCACACCAGTCGGAAAAGCCAGCGGCCATTGCCCGTTGGCCTGGTTCCAAACATCCCTCGGCCTATTCCAGACACACTGGTATTGCCGCCATCCGGTCTACCAAACGGTACATCATGTGCTGCTGATTGCAGTATTAAGTACAGTTCGATTTTTACAAAATGATAGATTATACTTTTTAAAATAAGCCAAAATTCTAAACCTCTAAACAGCTGCGATTATTTGAACACGTGAATATTTTTTAGCCAATTTGTATAAAATACAGCACAAATTATCAACAATAAATTTTCATTGATATATTCAGTTACATGTGCCGATATAGCTACTTATTTCTCAAATACACATGTGCTTTTACCAATTATCAGTGATTAGGCTAACAATATAGGACCATGTCATTCTACTGCTTGGAGAAACAAGATATCAAACGATTATTCGCGGGCTTCGGATTACATGACATGCTACGGGGGGTACTTGACATGACGGACGCTAGTCATTCTCTAGTCCTGTACGGCTTGAAATTTACCACAAAATCTACATTTACGTGATGCAGGCAACATCTTTGGACATATATTTTTAACTGCTAGGATAGCCGAGTTAATACTCATTGACGATCAACCACAACCTGAGAGTTGACATCTGTATAGCTTGAAGTTGCAAACCAATGCTCAAAATATATAGCTATATACTCAGTGACTGACATGCTCAAATACATAGTTGTCGCCTTGCGAGTTTGCACAAACGTAAGTCAAAAATTTTATTAACACGTCAATTCCGGTTGTCCTCAAATGAGGCAAGTGCCCATTGCGAACTGTTGTATTAAACCTACGTTTGCCATGGCATTATCGTACTCCGATTAATCACAAAAGTATGATGAGAAACCAGTTGGAATGGTATTGGGAGTAATCTTTTGACAATTTTATATTACGTGCTTAACTCAATAAGGTTTTGTTTGGGCTCATAATCAGTATTTAGCATGGAAATCTGTCGTTAGTTCTGAGAAATGTACGCCTTGAAATTATCTAGTTATCTCAGCTACGACCAATAGCGTTTGCAATGCTTTTGTAGCTGCTTAGGCGCGGGACGGCGCAGAATTTCCTGCTCCACTTCCAAGTTTCGGAAACACTGAAATTATACAGTAGTGTTATTAGTCGGCGAATTGCGAAACTCCTATGGGATCGAAATAAATCTCTCAGTGGTTTGCGTACGCCGAATGCAGCAGTGATATCCGTATTCGATTTCTTGACACCGTATTATATATTTACGGATTCTTTTCGGTTATGCCCCCTCAGCCCGCGTTTGCCCAAAAAATGGTCAGATTCTGCAAATTTTGACATTTTTGTGATCCTCGAGACCTCCCCTGATCATTTCAACCAAAAAATCTAATGTTTAAAATTTTCGATTTTTTCAGGTTCCTTAAGAAAAATTTTTTTCTTAAAAATTGGATTTTTAGCCACCGTTTGACGCGGCTTGACGAGCTAAAAAACTAAAACTTTAAGAATTCGATTTTTTGGTTGAAATGATCAGAGGAGGTCTCGACGATCATCACAAAAATACCAAAATTTTCAGGATCTGACCATTTTTGGGCAAACGCGGGCTAGAGGAAAAGAACCTATTTGCGTATGGCAAATATTCAGGGATGTCATGGAAATGAATGGAAATTGTTTCAGGACGATGGAAATTTCCATTTCCATATGGAAATTTTCTGGCATTACTTAATTCTTAAAAACTTGGCATGCTTTGGTCCGCGGTGAGCCAGATCTCACTACCTAAAGAAATATTAGGCATCCCCATCGCCTTAGGGGCCACACCCGCTGAAATAAGTTGAAAAGAATTGACGATGTATGGAGCACGAAGATGATGTAAATAAGGGTAGCACAAATTGTCACTGTGGTCCACGGTGAGTCTCTGCTCACTACCCGAACGTATTCTGGGTATCCCCATCGCCGTAGGGGCCGCGCCCGATAGCCGTTGACAAGCAGCCACGGGCTCCGAGATCTGCTGCTAGATACAAACTTGTCTCTAGTTTCCAGCAAGAAATCGAAGTTTCAGATATAAACAGCATCTCTGATTTCCAGTCTCGAAGATACCAGTCCGTCTCTTCGGATGCTAGGTACAAAAGTACAAACCGTTCCCTAGATTTAAACTATCTATGTTGCCATGATACTAACCGGTCTCATGGCGGTATTTGTTAGTTACCTAATAACAAACGGTAAACTTGTTAAAAATACTTACATTAAAAATCGAGCAATCCACCGATCTCAGCTGAAAATTCGTTGATAATATTAGCGATGGAACCCGCCGCTTTCTTGGAAATATGATAACCATCTTTGCGAAACATAGTCTTATCCGGAACGTCTTTACTGAAGTACAGCCAGGTGGTATCAAGAAATACAAAGTTATCGATACAGTCATTGAGTTATTCAAATAAACTGTTGATTTTATAGGCCGCCTGACCCTCGCGTCTGAACTGTTGATACAGTAATGGGACATTGGGCTGTATTTTTCGTTTTCTCCATCGAGGGAATAGGAACTTTGGAGGAAACGGAATTGAAATTTGAACAAAAATTGTTCGTGAATGAGTGTTGCATATATTCTCGATAGCGCGGCGCAAAAGTTTAAGTGTTGTTGGCAAGTTTCTGGGAACTTTTTGACGGCGACATTTATTAGTACGACGATTAACGACAGCCGGTGTATTAGCCAAATCATTGACTCCCGCATAAATAAAGACGACGTTGTGATACGGAAAAGAGTCAACGTTTCTCCAAATTTGCAATAACCTTTGTAAATAAACACGGCCCTGTGTTCTACAAGCTATGATTTACTTAAAATATTGCCAGAAACTAAACTCTTTTACAAGCAATATCGAGGTTACTTCGGATGAAATTGATGCTTATCTGAACTCCAATGACTCGGAAAATTGCTGTGCAAATGAGGATTCGGAATAGTTAACTAACAAATGCCGCCATGAGACCGGCTAGTATTATGGCACCAGAGATTGTTTAAATCTAGGGGACGGTTTGTACCTAGCATCCGAAGAGACGGGCTGGTATCTTCGAGACTGGAAATCAGAGATGCTGTTTATATCTGAAACTTCGATTTCTTGCATGGAAACTAGAGACAAGTTTACACCTAGCTGCAGACCGCCATGAGACCGGTTAGTATCATGGCAGCGGAGATTGTTTAAATCTAGGGAAGGGTTTGTACCTAGTATCCGAAGAGACGGGCTGGTATCTTCGAGACTAGAAATCAGAGATGTTGTTTATATCTGAAACTTCGATTTCTTGCTGGAAACTAGAGACAAGTTTGTATCTAGCAGCAGATCTCGGAGCCCGTGGCTGCTTGTCATCGGCTATCGGGCGCGGCCCCTACGGGGATGGGGACACCCAGAATACGTTCGGGTAGTCAGCAGAGACTCACCGTGGACCACAGTGACAAATTGTGCTACTTTTATGTACATCATCTTCGTGCTCCATGCATCAATTCTTTTCAACTTATTTCATAACTGAAATCTAGAATCTGATGTCGTGGAAATTTCCACGATATTATCGTGGAAATGGAATGGAAATCCAAATTCCATTTCCATGACATCCCTGCAAATATTGCATGATAAACAAATTAATTCGGGCATTAAAAAGTAAAGGAAGGTGGGTCCACTGTCCACTTTCTTTCGGGTGTTACCCTTTGAAAAATGCATTTCAGTCGTGTAGCTACTATCTATATAATATTTATACTAGAAAGGCACCAAGCACGAAAAGATACAATACAAAATCATTTCCATTATAAAAACACTTAGCAAAGAGAATACAAATTGACGTTATGAATGAAGTATCACGGTAAAATCTGCCCTATTAAGTTGCCAGGTCCTAGTAAGAATCATATAAATTTCAATATTATACTAGTAGACTAGACTCCGCCGTACCCGTTGGACGAGTTATATTACTAGTTTTATAAGGTTGTCAACGAAGGTAAATTGTGAAGCCGGTGTCACAGCTTAACTTTTCCCCCGGAAAAGTTAGTCGGCCAACTTTCCCCCAGCCTAACTTTTCCCCAATCAGTCTAACTTTTCCTAAGTTAAGCTTCAAAATAGACAAAGAGAAAGATATAGGCATAAAAATATCTACATAACACTTAAAACAACATTATAATGAGACTTTCTTGTGATCAATGTACAGAGATTTTTGACTTTTCTGTCCTCCAAACAGATCGGCCTTAAATCGGTTCCACTTCCTTTTATCGTCAGTACAACCAACCGATGAGTACACAAAAATACCTGTACCCAAAAGTGCAGCAGTAGCATGAATTTCAGCGTCTGTGGCCCGTGTGCTAACTTTCTCCATGTCTGATTCGTCCAGATATTTGCTCGTGTTCATGTTCAGATACTCTTCAAGCTTTTTGTTTATGTGCCCCGAAATGTACTCCACCACAGCATTGCGCACCTGAAGATGGTCATTTTGGCACCCCGTAATCCAAAAGGATATGGCGCGAAAGAAGCAATTCCCGTCGGGATTCATACTTTCCACTATGTTCGGCGCGTTGAGAAATTTGCATTCTTTTGCTGGGACGGCTTTTATAACGGTAAGATGCAACATCTGGGTGGAAGACAGCTGCCAATCGCCCTGAACTGGAGTGAATTGAGGCCCCTTCGTAGTATATGTTATTTGCCGTTGTCCCGCATGAAATTTCTTCAGTAGTGCAATGGAAACCGATGAAGCCAAAGTCGTCTGTGTTCGATTGTTCTTAAGCGTTGCTCGATTTTTTCCCATAAAGTCAACGATTGTGAACGGTCCTGACCAGGAATTTTAAGATTTTGAGCCTTTTCGACCAGCTTTGCTTGCATTATACAGGAGAACTTCATCGCCAATACTCAGCTGTGGTTTTCGACCGCGCTTTCGATCATAAATTGCCTTCATTTTTGTCTGAGCCTCTTTAATATTGGTTTTGGCGACATCATCCAAAACTAACCGGGACACGGTCATTTTAGCCATTTCAACTTCCGAATTTTCATGTTCGTCATAAATCGTATTGTCATTTTGAAAAAAGTAAGGTTTTCGACCATACCATTGCTTCAAACGGTTGAACTTTGCTCGCACTTTGTGGAAAATACCTGTAGGAAAATAGAGCTTCGTCGATGCAGTCATCCCAATGCAAGGATCTATGAGTTGTTGTCATTTTTTTCCAACGCCAACTGCAGTGTTTGATTGAAGCGCTCCACAAGCCCCTGCTTCGGGGATGATAACTTGACGACACCCTACGTTCAATTTTGCTGATGATCGTCAATTCGTCCATAATTGCATTTACAAATTCTCTACCGCGATCGGAAGATATCACCAAAGGGAAACATTTGTCCAGAAATATCTTGAACAGCTGCTGCGCCACCGTACTGGCTTGTTTGTCTGGCAGCGGTTTCGCATCCGGCCATTTCGAAAAAAGATCCACCAATATAGTAAACTCGTGTAATGTCGACACTCGTGTAAAGTCGACACTTTTGAAAAAATATTGTCTACATTAAGCTTTATTACGATAAAATATTAAAGGAATGACACGAAAATTACAATACGCGTTCTGTCGTTCGTTTAGTCCATACCACGTACATTAGAACTTCACAGACACACTTAATGACTTGCCAATCTTCATTTTAGTCGGGTCACGTCTTCATAAAAAATTTTTGACATTGATTTTTGGTTTGCAATAATTTTCTAACCGCTCGTTAGCTAGGTATGCTGAAGGATTTATCAGCCAATTTAGAGCTCAAATTAATGGCTGCGATCTTATCTTTCAAATGCTCTAAAAATTACTTTCAAATTGTTCGTACGGGGGTCTCCTATTAAGCTTTAAGATATTGAGCCGAGCTAACATGTTTTTCGTGTTATGTCGACACAAAATTCTTCTTGTGTCGACACTTGTTTCTAAAGTCGACACTTCAAAATAATAACAAGCATTGTGTAGTTCTGGGCGAAAATAAGCCGCAGACGAACTAATATCAAACACTACAGTACTGAAGATGTGTTTTGTCGCGTGTTGTTTGTTTACTTCTCAATAAAAATCTAGGTTTATTGTTTTTTTTATTTTTGGCGCGTATACTGTTTGTCGCCACATATTGAAAATAAATGTTGCTAAACAAGTAATGTGACAATTTTGTATAGACTGCTCCGGAGCCAGAGGTAGGATCGCTGTGCCCCTCAACCTGGGGAGACAGGCTCACGGGAGGACAAGCAGGAGAAGAATTCCTGGAAAAATAGATGTTATAGTGTGCAAGGCGCAAAATAGGGACTTTCCATTTTAAGGGCCCTCAAGTTTATGGTTGGGGCTTGAATTAGCTACTCGGGCTCTGCAGTTTTAAACATGATGCGAAATTTCCGGGAAACCGATGAATCCCCGAAATTAGACTCGGAGTTCACCGTCTCAACAGCTCTACTCATTTCTCAGTTCTCTGACCATGTAACACCGACCCACATAAAAATTTGGCCACGCAAGGTTTCTGCACCTCTGTGTTGACTGCCACGTCCTTCGAGACCATATACGCCCCGTCATACTTGCCGACAAAGGAGGGGGTTACACCCCCCCCCCGCCCCGAGGCCCAAAAGCAAGGGGGTCCACCCCGCCCCAGAGCTGTGGTTGCGGACCACCTTCCCAGCGAAGCGGAGTTAATTTACGAAAATATGACGCCGGCGACCAAGAATAAAAGTGGTCACCACCGAGACCCCCACAAACGTGTACTCGTACGTGAAAATATGGCACCCACGAACAAAAAAGGTCCTCGTGACCGACCCTCCAAGAAATATTTGACCGGCAAGGAGAAGGGATTCCTCACTGGCATCGACCGTCGGCATGTGTGTCCCTGACATGGCGAGCCGTATAGGCATGTATAACTATGTCACTGGCATAAGTCAAGCTGGATTGCGTAAGGTCACATTGTTGCAAAAGGGCATAGCCAAAAAAGAACATATTTTATCAGGCGAATTTAAGCTGTCCCCCATTGCTGCCAAGAAAACATGTATGAAACGCTTACATATCAAACAAATTATTATAATTTCCGACAAAAACTACGAAAGAGAGATCATCCAAACGCGCTGTCTGGCTATGCAAAGAATGCGGTGTCGATTATAACGAAGATAAGGCAGGGATTGAGTGGATTCAATGTATTGAATGTTGCGGCTGGGTGCATGAAAACACCTGCGGTGTCTCAACTATTGCCACCTACTTTTGCAAGTCTTGTTTCGCTGAAGTTAAAAAAATAGCTGCATGATTATATAATTGTATGTTTGCTTATGCTTGGAATGCGCTAAAGATGACTTTGAGAAACCATTCAACACCTTGTATACGGCCTGCCCAAGTCAGGCTAAAAGGCCTTAGGTTACAAAGTGACAACTTTAGTGTGGGGTAAATGGCGTTATAAGCGTCGATTTGGCTTAGTGATGCTCTAACGGCCACATACATAAGTGTTGATGGTGAGGATTTGCGTACGTAGAACTTCTTGTCAGCTTGACTTTGGGCGTACAGGGAAGCAGTCTAGGAGGGGCATTGCACCCTCTCTTGAAGCATGGCAGAGAAGGTATTTTTGTTGCTGGATTTTAAGATGTGTTCTCTAAACAAAATGTGCCCGCTAGGAACCCCAGTGCCCCTGGGCAGGAGTTGCTGGCTACTCCCATGCTATGTATTGAACCTGAAGTATTATATATACATTAACGTAGACCCCTGCTAAGACCAGATATTTTCACCTAGGGCTGTGACAACGATTAGTATCGAACTGAGTGCCACTTTCGGAAACAATTCAATGCATATGCATTGATATTTTATATTAACATCATATTATATTTTATTATTTTATATTTATATTAACGTAAAGCGATAGGATGTCTCAAATACAATTTCTGGTTCGCGTGCTAACGCTCACATATGCAAGCGTAGTACAGCTTACTTTTTTAATAGTTTTGGCGTTTTAAATAAAGTTGTTTAGGAATAGAATTTTTTATAAAAAGTGTCGACATAACAAAAACAAAGTGTCGACTTTACAAGCAATTGTATAAGTGTAATGTCCCTGCGTAGGTGTAAAGTGTCGACATTACACGAGTTTACTATACTAGATGCCCCGAGGGGGCCCGGTGCATGCCGGCGAGCTCATGTTGGTGATTTCGGGGTGGCGCCGAGGTTGTGGGGGCGGGGAGGGGAGCAGGGGGCGTCTTTACCAAAACGACAGGATCGACTTTCTGGCAGATTTCACATTTCACATATTCCTCAACCTCCTGCTTCAGCCCATGCCAATAATACTGCTCATTAATGGCATAAAAGGTCCGGTCTCTCCCGAAATAGCTGCGGTCATCATGGTATCTGACTAATATCGCTTTTCTTTCTGCTTTTCTAACATACTCCTTTCCACAAACGTTCGGCTTTCCTTTCGTGAAAAGGATTCGATCACCTTGTAGTTTGAATCGTAGGGCTTTGGATCTTAGTTTACGCTTGTCGGATTAACAAGGTTAAATAACGTTAAATACGATTGGAATTAGCGAGCGAGATGGCAGATCGGCACGACAGGAACTAGATATTAAAGGCTGAGGGGGGAAAGTTAGGCTGACTGGGGAAAAGTTAGGCTGTGTGGGGAAAAGTTAGGCTGTGTGTGGGGGGGGGGAAGTTAGGCTGTGGGGGGAAAAGTTGGCCGGCTAACTTTTCCGGGGGAAAACTTAGGCGGGGAAAAGTTAGGCTGTGACACCGGCAGCCAAGATGAACCAACTAGTACACCAGCGCCGCCTAATGACAATGCGGTAATGGGTTGAACCAAATTTGAAAAATAATTCAAACCTACGTACTGCACGTGCCAGAAATAATCCTCGCATTTCGAGAGTGCGAGTCTCGAGCGAGCCACAGTCATTTTTGGCGGTTTAGCGTAAACTTTAGTTATTAATTATTTGTTGGTTTGAACTGCGACAAAAAATATACAGTACATCCGCCCGATGGCAACATCAGTATGCTGTTCACTTTAAGTCCGTTTTTTGTCAGATTGTAAATGAACCGGTCGAATTTCGCCGAACTTTGAGTCAGATAAGCGCATACTTTTTAAACCATTTATCGCTCGCACAAAAACGTGTACAAAAGTATTACTACAATATCGGTCAACAGTTGCGTATTTTAAGCTTTCCAGCCTCGACACTTTACACAGATCTGTACCATACACATATTATAAAACTTAATTTTCGTTACCCAATCGGGCTTAGCGCAGCATCTTAGTAGTTACAAATACTCCAGCTAACTCTTTCCAAGCTATAGACCGTAAACAGCTACTGTTAGTGTCGTCACAAGCCCTTTATATATGAAGA
>JASANE010019990.1:0-11600 GCA_030248225.1 Trileptium ribeirensis | reverse complement strand
AGTTTTGCAATCTATAGTGCAACTTGATTATATCATACATTTTCACGGGGATTAAGTGATTTCATGGACGACGAACCCGATTTCCAAATGTGGTGCGTTGTCATTTGCCTGATTATGTATTGCGTGCCGGACAGCAAGAATGGTCTATATAAAAATTTCTAAATGCTAAATACAATGATTTGGTTATCTGAAGTCCAGCATACACATTTCACAGCTTTTCAATGGATTTAGAGTCAATGAACTCGATTTTTAAAATGTAGTCTGTCCTCAGTTGTTTGGCCATGTTTTGCGTACAGATCAACACTTTTCTACATAGGTAATCCGGCAAACTGAGTACGATGGTTTGATTAGAGACCAGCACAAATACTTGATGCGTTGTCCATTGTTTTCGATGGGATTATGGTAGACGAAGTTTCGGAATTTTCAATCGGTTTAGGCTTCACGAGGTTTTAGGATGCTATGTACATAAAACACAGCCTGTTACAGGTGATTAAGCAAAATGATAACTTAAAAATGAAATAACGCTCGCTCCGTTTCACCCTCGCTTGCGAGATACTAGTTATATATATATTAAGAAACAAATTTATATATGTGTTTTTCATTTAATTTCATATAGCAAAGCCTATATCACCCGACACAACAGAAGGTTGTCTTATCTACTGTAAACAAACTCTATATCATAGACATATAGATGGTTAGTAGATTACGGTTAACGATACAACGTAACTACTTCCGTGGGTAATTACTATGTAACATAAAGCATGAAATTCGTTCGAGACAGGAAAAGATTGAACAGTTAGTAGAGATTGGCAAAAAGTTGGAATTTTATAAGATCCTAATATCATCTCTCAGGCAGGAATTCTGATTATTGAACGTACCATTTTACCTCCATATGGTACGTTGGAATCGAGATTTGAGATGTTAATCGGTAACGTAGATTGCTCTTGAGCCACTGGAGGGCAGCGAAGCCTTTGAAGAATTGAAACAAAAAATAGCAATTTAAGCAGGAAGAACATTAGCGGAATGTAGCCTGGATTTGAACGATGACAGTGTTGGAGCATTAACTACCGCATCAGGAAGCGAGTTTCACAAACGGACAGTTCTGTGGGAAAAGAAAAAGTGTCGAATATCGTGGCGGGCAATGTCGACGGTCTCCAACTTATAATTATGACCACGGGTGCCAACATAACCAGAGACTAGGAATTTGTTGATGTCGAGGTCAACATCATCGTGCGTCATTTTGTAGATCATTATCAGATCGCTATTATATATGATTAGCCTAAGCTGACGACGTACAATGCAACAAATCCCATAGGTAATTCCTATATAGATAGCAAAAAGCAGGAAATTTTTCCAAACTGGAAAGGATTGAAAAGAACAAATAAACTGGAAAAAAGCATATAAGAATTTAAAATATGATACTAGCATTACTCAGGTGGAATATTGAATAGTCATTAATGAGTCCCACAACAAAGAGAACGCGATAAGGACGCTTATTCCGCTATTAAAAAAAATTCTTGACTTTATACCTGTCAAACTTATATTAATTTTAAGCAACAAGAAGACTTATATATGGGTCATTTCATGAAACCATTTACGTTTGAAACATCATTTTTGAAGCCAAAATGAAAGTTATTTTAGCGCAACGGAGATAACATCTACCTATACCATTTTATGCTCACAAACCAACCATGAGTAAGGTATGTCCGATAAAAAATTTCAGGCAGATCCTTATGCCTTGTAAAAATTGGCACCCCGATATGTGTTAGTCGGGGAGGGGCTACACTTCAGGGCGGGGGGCTACCTCTCAGGTCAGGAGGCTACACGTTCCTACAACATACGTTGCGTGAAACTTTGGCTACTTCTAGAGATTCTAGATTTTATTTTAACACCCTGCTGCTGTAAAACAAGCACAATTGATGTACGATTAGGTTACATTTAGGCGATGATACCAAGGATAGATGTGTGGGCAGGCAGAAGGGTTCCCTAGCTACCCAGTTAACAGCACGGCCCCATATCATGGTGCAATGATGATGAACTTATATACTAATATGATTCTTGCGACCTTCGGTTTCTTTTATTATACATGCAGTCGGCAGGGGGGCTACAAGTCGGGGGGGGCTACACGTCAGGTCGGGGGTCTACATTTCCATTAAAAAATTTTGAAGCATGGGTCGATTCCAGTGGGGTGTTACTATGTTTCTATCCGGCCTACCGTATAACTATATGCAAAATTTGGCTTTTTTTAAACTTAATTTTCGGCAGGTCGGGGGGGCTACATTTTGCATACCGCATTTTTGACACTTTATGACCTTCGACCTCATAATCAAACAACGCATGGACAGACGCTGATATTCGTTTTTTCAATAGCACCTGTACCGACTACGATTACCGTTATATAGCATTTTTGGCGCTAGTGCACTTTGACGTTATTTACCAGCGTATGCAAACTGCCAGATTTGACCTTGGGCCGGGGGGGAGCTACATGTCACGAAAAAATTTTCCGGAATCTTGACGTCAGCTTCAGTGTCGATGCTTACTCCCAAGTTTTTACGGAAAAATTAGCAAATACCAAAGGATCACAGTTAAATGAAAAACACACATATATGATATATATGTATCACGTGCTGGCGATACGGCGAACGTTTATAGTGGGACATGTGTTTTGGCTTCATTTGGCCAACCCGGGTTGAGGGCCTCTGGCTCCTGCTATGTTAGGTGTACAGAGGTCCACCATACCTCATTATGACCGTCGGACATGCTATTACTACATCTCACAGCGACATTAAATTTCCTTCCAAAAGACTGGTGCTATGGGCCAAAGGTGCCGATGTAGCCCCACCCCCCCCCCCCCCCCCCGACTAATTACATGGTTTCGTGAAATGACCCATAAGTATACAATATAATTCATACTCTCCAAGAAAGCCCCAAAATGAAACTAAAAAAACAGCTTAAATTTGACTATTCGAAGCTGCAAATCGAGCTTCCTCAGCAGCAGCCTTCAAAACAAGAAAGCTTAGAATAAAACCTATAACACAATAAGGGCAACGCGAAAGTACTTTCTAGTACATTTGGGAACCATAGGACCCTATAGTTTTTACACCTTTCACCAAAAAAGGAAACGTTCGAAAATTACCAATCTCAACTTAAGTACATGACTACCTACGTTTTAGCACATAATCCAATGATACAACTTCCGTCACTTTCATCATATTAAGCAACCTCAAGAACCCTCGGCCCATACTAACTAGTGTTGGCCAATTATCAGTATCTATCGATATCAAACATAGGTTTTGGCATTTAACACAAAATACCAACATCGGAAACGTCGTAAAACATATAAATGAATACAAAATCAAGCATCAAATTTTGATTGCAGTACTTGGCACTAGGAAAAAATCAACATTATTTGCCTCATGTTCTGCATAATTTGTTCCCGGAGTCGCCGCAAATCAAAGCGTCGTTGTTTCGATTTTTGTTCACGAATTTCAGTGTCAACGACCTAAAACAATTGCAGTTTTGCAGGTATTTGAAATTGAGTGGACCAAAATTTGATACAGGATTTTCCAGGCTTGCAAACCCCAGCTGTTACCTTGTGTCGTTTCCTGACCTTCACTATTTCTTCGCAGACGTCGTTTCTAATGTTGTTCAACTGCCCATTCTGATTTTTTCGTTAACGATAGTTCCCACAATTTTTCCCTCAACTTTGAGTACAATGGTTGATCTACGTTTTCCATGATAACCGTGTTGCAGTTGTATATTGGTATGGTGATATTTTTTCGATTTTCGCCACGCTGCTTGTCGATTTTTCCCAAATTTTCGTAATATTTTCCGGGCATTTATGTCGGACGCAGGTGGTGCAGGCCCAGAGGGGTAAACGGGGGGAGGGTGAGTAGAGATTCTTATACCCTGTGAACACTTGTGCTATAAATCGTGATTATAGAAAATTTGTATCGCGATGAACCGCATTTTTATATGTTTATTCAATATGCAGCGGTACATAAAAGAACCAATAACTCGCTTGGCAAATCACCCTTCAATGCGAAAGGGCATAGTGATGTTTCTTTCAACCTACTCTAGATTAAATATTAGTTACAATTGCTTTAAGCTCTATCTGGTTATATCGCTTGTGAGCCTGCATAAACCAGGTCACGTTGTTTCGCAGTCCATGCGCGAATAGATATGCAGCAGGGAGTAACCGGAATTCCGGTTCCGGCGAAAATCGTGTTCCGGGTGCGGTTCCGGCAAAGGGCAAAAACCATACCGGAACTGGAATTCCGGTTTAAAAATTTTGTTTGAAATTTTCCACGTTTTTTTGCTTCATCCTGTAATCCAAACATATGTAATATATATTATACAATGATCAAGCTCCAATACAACCAAGCAAAAGAATAGATTAACTAACCAATTTGCCGTGTGAAACGTAAGTAGGGCACATAATTTGAGCAGGAATTTACAAAATAACCTGCAGGATTTTGTTAAATCAAAGCCAGGTCGATGCTTGTAGCAGCTATTTTACACATTCAGAAGTCTGTGCGGTACGTTTGAATTAAACCGGTCCAACTCGGTAACAGAGTATGGCTTACGCAGAAGTACTTTGGGTATGCTTGGCTAACAAATTGCGTCAAGCACCCGCCAGTGCGCTTGTAAACTTGGTAAATCAGGCTAAATTGAAGTAAACTAACGTTATCTGCAACGCAGCTAGAAACTGCTTTCTTGGTAATGAACTGTATTTATTGAAACTGTGCGAGCAGCATCACAGTGTGTCTCATTTACAGCATTCTGATTAGAAAGTTATCATCATTATGATCTAACTGACGGACACTGTTTGTCCAGCGCTAGCCTAAACAGTGTCTCTGACCACTGATCAGAAAATTACCTTCTATCTATTATTTTCTCTTAGCATCATATAAACCAATAATTTTAAGTTTCCTACAGAACAACATGCAACAAACGTATGTGTATTAAAGGGAGGCGACTGGAGACAGAGCGAGTGTGTATTCTACGCTCCAAGCTTTGTAAGCACATTCGATTTGACGCAGTATGCGCAATGGTGTATAGTGGAAGACATTTTTTGCTCTGAATGTCCAAAACCGACATATTTGATCGATAAATAAACAATATTAGCTTTCTCAGTCTCTTTAAAGTTTCAGAAAGGCAATAATACCATCGCAATACATTAAGTTTAATGTAAAAGTAATTTTTAATGCATTTTAAATTCACTATACCTTCATTTCTTCCATCATCTGTTTTACCATTTATAAATTTCGAAGACCAGGTTCCGGTTCCGGTACCGGATCCGGTTTAAATGGACGGTTCCGGTTGCTGGTTCCGGTTCCGGTTATTCCCTGATATGCAGCGTACTGTATGTTAAAACATATCGATGTAAAAACTACCGGACCATAAGAGGGATCGCGTTCATCCTTCTTCTTCTTCTTTTCTCAAAACCGTCGATCTATTGACCATAGGCCACGCCAGATTTGAGTCTAGCGCATGCGCGGAGGAATCGGATGACACTGGCTGGCTCATAAATTAGCACTGAATCAGACTTCACTGTAGGTAGATGTGTCGTACAGTGTCGCCGATAGGACAGTCCACAGTGCATGGTTTAGGTCGTCGGTTTCGTAGTTGCACATTGAGCATCTTGGGGTCGGTGCTTTCTTTATGTGGTGCAGGTACCAGTTCAAGATTGGCGACTTCTGACCACACCTTCGCGTTCATGGAACGAATATCTTTTCCGACTCCAGCAATACGTATTATGACTTTTATTGTCTTCGCCCATATCACTGGTTAATATTCAGTTCACATACCTTAACAACTCTTCATGCTGTTCGTTGACAGTCCGTTCGACTAGGAACGACTCGGTAGAGGTCACTTTGTTGTTGCTGTTTCTGATTACACATCGGTCGCATCCTATTATCCACACATCCATTGCCGAGCAAATTAAGTGTACCAGTGTATGTGCTGTGCATAAAAGTCACGTACGGTTTCAAATATGCAAAAATTATGGAATTTACTGGCGTTGAGTTCGGCCATACACGGCAGAACTAACGCCACAGGTATTGATTGAGTGAACAGGAAGCGTGAAATTATAGAGCAACGACACAGTTTTAACCAGAAGGTGCCGAAATTGCCCTAAATAAAGGTCAACCGCGCCGGTGATGATGATAGTTGAGAGACGAACGGATGAGCTCCGTAAACTGTCACAAGTTTCGTAACTGGGTAACAACTGGGACGTTAGGGATGAGGTAACGGCGCGTTAGCCTTGCCGCTTATGATCAGGCTTAAGAGTTAACTATCGTCTCGCATACCATTAAATACATGGACCGCATTAAAAACCGGGCTGAACGCCCCGTGTAGGTATTGGACTGATTTCGACGCTGTACTGCTTTTGACCACAAGTACCGAGGAAGGATTCAGTGAGTTATCAACAGTGCTTTCACGAGAATGTTTATTCGTCGTGAAGCTGAGGCAAACTAGTTCAATCGATGGTGGCTCGTACAGCTATATAATACTGGCCTGTCCCCAGCCCTCCGAAAAGTGGGGGGGGAATTTCGGGGGAATCTTCATTCTCCGGGGAAAATTAAAAGTGGGTGGGATAAATTTTGCTTAAAAATACTAAATAATTCCATATTTTCATGCATTTCTACTACCGTGAATGTATTTTCAAGCTAAAAACGATATTTTAGCATTATAAATCGTGGTACGTAATTTATGTTTAAAAAACAATCTGCAAACAAAAAACATAAATTTTCAGACATAAAAATTTTTTCGAATTTGTTGAACATAGGGGTTCCGGCCGAGTGGGGGGGACGGACATGGGGGAAAATCTCACAAACATGGGGGAATTTGGAAAGTGGGGGTCCCCCCACCCCCACTGTGGACAGGCTAGTAATTGAGCGGAGCTCGGCGGAGCCGAGCGAAGCGTTTTTATTTTCTGTCTGGGAGTAAAAAGGTCGATGTCCGTCCGTTCGTTCGTTCGTTCGGTCCGACGGATCTCAAGAACCACTAAACGGATTTAAAAAAACTTTTTTTGTTTGAAAGCCTATCATGTCAGAGTATGCACCTGATATTTGGGATTAAAAAATTTTGAGTGGTTAATTAGTAATTAGCTAAAATAGAGAATTTTGCAATATTTGTGTTATTTATTGAAATAGAATCGTTTCGATCAAACCATTATAGGTTTTTTGGGTCGAAGAATTCAAATATAATATTTTTACCAATGATAAAGCGCTATGCAATGTAGTTACAAGAACATAAAATTGAGTAATTTCGTAATGCCACAATCCAAGCTCCGCTCACAAATGTAGTTCCACTACGATTAGTACTATAAGATGTTCTACTGTCAGCTCCTACGCCTAGCTGTGTGAGAGTGACGCTAGGTTACACTTTTAGCAACCACTACCGTGCTATTGAACAGTGTGTATCCCGTAGTAGTTTCCGTGAAAAATATACTTCGGGTTGGTTCTATTGTTCGGCACGTCAGCTCGTGCTTTCAAACGACTCTGTATGGCTTGAGAGTGGAACTGGTCCACTATAGATTTAATTAAGCCTCAGTTACTTTGATTAAACAAAAAAGCTCCTGTAGCTGCTCAATTGATGACATAATAGCAAGCTAGTTAGAAATTTACTGAAGTCGTTATAATCTTTGGAAACAAATTACTAAACAAGAAAAACCAATCAACATTGCCGAGCTCCCTCTTTACTCTCACACAAGACGGAATCGTCCCGCGAAAGTGAGAGCCCGATAACCACCCAGAAGAAACGGAAAAAGAATTGGAGTAAGGGGAAGGGAAGAGAACGAGGAAGAAGGGAAGGTTAGGTAAATTTCTAAAAAATTTGGAGGTGGGAGAGAAGGTGGGTAGCGGAATAGGAAATGGTTTAGGGAGAGGGAGAGGGAATTTTTATGAAGGTGTAATAGAAAAGTAGGATTTGGATGGATGAGGGGAGAGGATGGTGTACTTTTGGAGAAGTGAAATTTGGGAATTTTTGGGGAATTTTGGGAAAGTTGGGAGATAGTAAGGGGGTGGAGGTAGAAAGAAAGTGGGGTAGGTGAAATAATAGGGGTTTCAGAAGATTTGGTAAAGGGAAAATAAATTTAGGTAGGAATATGTTAAGTGTAGTTATGTTTTGACAAAAGAGATTAGGATATTTTAAGAATTTTGTGGGGAAGCGGAACGTAAGGAAAGGGGTTGGAAAGGTAAAGAGAGGAAGAAAGGGAAAGTTTGAAAGAAGAGAAAAGAAAAACTTAAAGTTTTGGGGAGGTATATATCGAGGAAAGGGAAAGATTGGTGAAATTTTGGGAATTTGTGGGGAAGTGGTAGGGGTTAGATTGTTTTGTAAAGAGATAGTTGAAGAATTTAGACTAGAGTGAAAAAATGGAAATTGGGAAGATTTTGCGGAAAGGAGGTTGTCAAAACTTGTCGATGACAGCAGGAGGGGTTAATGTAACCTGGTTAAACCCTAGGTCGTTTCCAGCACCCAAATCTGTTTGAAGAATCTAAAATCTTATCCTATTCCAGAAACCTGTTAACTGGGTCAATTTTAATTGATGGCCTAACACGGACAAACGAATAGATACGAATACAAATAAACGACATGTAGTTGATCCACTACCTCACTACTACTGCTGTAGCATACATAACGCTGAACACCGAATCAGTTGTCAACGCACACTTCACAATATCAATGTCACAGCACTGCACCCATTCAGGTCCTTAGCGCCAACCAAGCCAGTTATACCGAATACAACTATGAAAGCGATAAATATCATTTTCTGAAACATGTCTGAGATTACTAAACGAAACGTGAGCCAATCGCCTGTCTATGATAATTTTATCAACGTAACTCATAAACTTTGCTGGTCGGAGAGCAAGTGAACAAGCACCCCAGTATTATATCTTGCGCTTTGAACTGGGGAGAAGGTTGGGTGGGACTTTTTATGACGCTTATCGGTATTTTAAAAAGGGATGGGGATCGTCACAGAAGGTTGTGAAGTTCGAGGTGTGGCCAGTAGAATGCCGGTGTAGAACGAAGTCCTCCGCGAAGACGGCTCGCGTTCTTTTGCTGGTGAAATTCTACCGCTTGGCGACGTCACTCTACTAGACGTTGCGATTTGTCCAATCTAACACTGGTATCCAAAACTAGGACAAAAAAGACGGTATTAAAAAGTTTATTAGTGCGGCAATTATAATAAGGCACGCCCGTCACACCTGATTTGTAGCACTATTCCTTTTAAATAGTGCCTACTTTTGTCCACCAGCAATTTCTACTCTTCGACCCTAAATATTTGAACACCAACTTCAGCTACTATTTGCTCCTTGATCTTATTAGGTTAGAAATGAGTTATTTCTACTAAGGGTTTGCTTCTGAGGTTGGTACAACTATACTCGCTCGGCAGGTACGATTATTTAGGTGCCTCAGATCTACACTAGTAGTTTCCTTATTTGGTTCCTCTTGTGAGGTTTATATAATTACACCCGCTCAGCATGCAACTGTGCGATTATATGGTACCTATCTTATCCTCGGCCTTAGGTTTACGCTAGTAATTCCATATTTGTTTCTCTTGTGAGGTTTACATAATTACATCCGCTCGGCATGCAACTGTACGATTACCTTGTACCTTATGCTGCGCATTACATTTATTAATAGTTTCCTTATCCGTTCTTCTCGTGAGGTTAGCGCGGTTACACCCACTTATGCTCTGTTGATTTATCGCCAAGCGTGCTCTGTTGATTTATCTACATAAGCTTAACCTGTTCCTTAGATTTAGGGAGTACACCCGCTCGACATACACCGCTTTATAGTTATATTTTTATCTCAACCTCTTCCTTAGATTTAAGTCTAATAATTATATTAGAGCGACTGCACCCGCTTGGTATACAGACCGCGTTATTAAATTATTGACCTACACTACCTTATGGCTAGTTCTTTTTAGCTCGAATCCTATATTTTATTTGGGATCTTTTATTACTAATGTAAATAACTGATTGCAGTTTATTAGACCTATGTGTGAAGTCTTATACACAATTACTATATATACCTTTCTTTAACCTAGGTCGCCAAACCGGAAGATACAATTCACAATCTTCAAATACTATTAATCCAATAGTGTTCGCAAGAATGAATAAGCCAGAGAACGTCACTAAAGCCAAGAAAGTAATTCCAAATTCAAATGGTCATCCTTTAAGCCTTCTACCATAATGAAATCAGAGTGTTAACATACAAAAATAATGGCTACTATATCATTTAGTAGCTAAGTAATCGCCGAATCATGCAGAAAATTAATAAAATAATTAGCGACAACCGCTCTGACGACTGTACCAACACAAATGAGGAGCTCAATTGAACAACTCAAATCCGTGTTAGTTAATTAAATCAATTACTGTAAAATATGCATATTATATACCTTAAAACTAAAACAACACAATCACTGAAATCAAGGATTTTGAAATTAGGTGGGATAGCGACCGCATAAAAATTTAGTAAAAACTTGGATTTCGATTTTGGATAGGGTTTTGGTTTATTTGCGTAGGTTTGCACCCGCAAATCTCCTTTGTAGAAATTCAACAACTCCGAAAAATTATAACCACTAACTCACAAAGCTAATCGATCAACATCAGAGTAAAACTAAATTAATTGGAATAGCGGATATTGGATTCCTTCGAAGAATCTGGCTAGAAACAAGCCTCCATTAAAATGGGCCGTGGTGAACATCGGAAGACCACGCTGCTGCAATTACTGATTACGTTTGCCTTCCCTGACTGCGTCACGTGATCCCCAGCCATGTTTTCCAATTCTTGGCCGTCTTCTCTACCGTATTCAGTAACATCACTCTTCATTTGATCTGAACTGACGACGATGTCGGCATAGCATATGTCGAAACTGTAGCCGCTGATGATGTTCCCGACACCCGCAATTCACCGTGGTTATTACGCACACAAATTACGACGTCGTCTGCCTTGACTGTCGGGGCTGGCGCCTTTTCATACTAAAAATTCTTTTCAATTTTCTACCAAAATACTGGGGCCAAACTCCACTCCAGCCTTCGTATTCCCTGTCGTCCTTGGTATGATCTGTAAACGCAGTATAATCAAACGGGGTGAGGGTGTCCTGGTTTATGGTAACTTTGCTCTGCCGTGTTCACTACTGCGTTAACAACGGAATAACACTAGTCAAATGCAAACACATTATCTCTTCTACCCACATATGTGTACATATCTTGTTAGCTTCAAACAATATGAGGATAACTGATATTTTGCATTACTGATTATATATTATTTAATATTTATATTACTGATATAATATCGAAGTATTGCCGTGTTACCTGTACGTTGATCTAAAGAATAGCTATGTATTTTTCTAAATAATAATAATATATATAATAAAACATCCAATCTATAAATTTTTCCCAATCACGACATATATCCCAAACCCTAAATTTTATACTTAAAATCACTTAAAATTTATTCTTTTCTTTTAAATACCACTTTTCCCACATTTCATATTCACCCTCCCTTTTTCCTTAAAACCAAAAGTAAACCAAATTCCATTTTTCCTCAATTTCCAACCTTTTCAACTAAAATTCAAACTACCTCCAT
>JASANE010019988.1:0-12711 GCA_030248225.1 Trileptium ribeirensis | reverse complement strand
ATTGCCTAGTTAAAAATCACGGCATGCTCCGTGTTAGAGCATTGACCTATGTGGCCCCCACAGGGTTCCGACAAGCCCTGAGTGTTTAGTGTCGGACTATCAATGGCGTGGCCTGCGTTTATCAGTAAATTCTAAGCAAGCGTACTGGTACCTGGACCAGTGAAAGTTTTAGCCTATCAAAATAAAGAGGATGCCTAACAAAATTTTGAGTCACTGACACAAACGGGTCAACTTTTGGTAACGTTTTCCAATTGTCTCATTGCCTAGATCCGGTAAAGCGCAAATAGATAGGTCAGAAGGCCATGCGCGCCAGTGCTTGCGGCATTCTCGCACGCAAGCCATGGCGAGCAGGGCCTGCTCGTCCGTGCGGACAAACCATGTAGAAAGCCGAAATCCCTAGCGTCTCGGAATGAACTAAGTCTGAACGCAATGTCCAAGATACAAAGTTTATTTACATATTTCAACCGTTATCGAGGGGCGAGTGTTCATAGGTGGCGGGACTAATAGAAACGGATCGGGGAAGCCTAGTAATATCTCGCTATGGTCAATGCGGTTCAACACAACATAGTGGCATAGGACGTAAAACGAAAAGAACAAGGGAGGAGCGTACGGTTATTCGCCAAGGTGCGAACTAGGGGCGGTTATCCCTGCTTCGACTCAATACTAGCGAGCTACTCAGCTATGCAGTGCACTAAGCAGGGGCCCTAGAGTGCTTCAGAAATCGCTCCTCACTGCAGGTCGCTCTGGGCGACGAATACTTAAGATGGGCGGCGGGAAAAGCTGTATTCGGGGCTGACAACACGGGCTCGACAGCCTAGTTGCAGAGCTACATAAGGTAACACCGACTCCTATTCCCGGACGGTCGTGACCGTCAATACTATAGCACATGATGCCTACCGGTTGGGTGTTGCTTTCCATTTTCGCCGACTTAGGGCGCTATTTGCGGTCTTGCAGGTCGGTTGGGGGCTCATTTCCTCATAATTTGGTCAACTCGTCCCTAGCGGAATCGTAAGCTACAACAAAATACAGAACGGTTGTCAGTTCATGCATTTTATACAGATCATATCAGAACATTCTATACAAAATGGTCCATGCATTCTATACAAAACGGTTCGTACATTCTACACAAAATAATTCATACATTTTATACAAAACGGTTCAAACATTCTGCACAAAGTAATTCATACATTTTATACAAAGCGGTTCAAACATTTTATACAAATAGTTCATATATTTTATACAAAGCGGTTCAAACATTTTATACAAAATAGTTCATACATTTTATACAAAGCGGTTCAAACATTTTATACAAAATAGTTCATATATTTTATACAAAGCGGTTCAAACATTTTATACAAAATAGTTCATATATTTTATACAAAGCGGTTCAAACATTTTATACAAAATAGTTCATCAATGTCAGTGACAGTTGGTTGTATAGACGATCATGTGTTAACGCGTCCCGATACGGTTTTGAGTATAAAATGCTCGTGACAGGGCCGAAGCGGCCCTGTTACATAAATATATATAATATATATGATATACATATAATACAATTTTTCGTCATCGTACGTATACAAAGTGTTGTGTCCTTTGGTTGAGGTGCCATGTTTGCGTTGGTTTTCCAATGTCTACGGAGGGGAACAACAGCACATACCGATTTAGTCAAAATCATCACATTTAACATTACCCAAAACCATCTTTTCAATAAGACTTTGTTGGTTTTTATTTGAATATCGATAATTAATAATATTAGCGAAGCAATATATATAGCATGCATATCATATAATAGCTAATATATATATACATTAACTACAGGAAAAATATGTATTTTATATACATGAAGCAAAAAAAAATTAAAGTTATTTCGCAGTAAATTCTTTTTAATATATTACGTTGGATGAGTCCAGCTTAATGTTCGACGATAACTGCCGATCAGTGTTGCTCCGAGCAATATAGCTCTAAGATTGATTGATGGTTTGTATACACGGTTTCAATTGAACTATGCAATCGGGGTTCGGTTCCAGGCGACGCCGTGTGTGTTTTAAATGCTGTGCGGTAACGCCAATTACTTCGGGCGTAAAATCAAATTAATCCATAAAACCTGTTTACACACCCCGCCACTATGACTAAATCTTTTCTATTTTAATATATAAATTTGCTAAACACTGTGTAGTAATAACTAGTAACTCGCAAGCAATGGTGAAACGGAGCGAATGTGGTTTCATAAAGTGGTAAAGGTATTTGTAACAGGCTTTGTGTTTGATGTATATACCTCACTAAAACCCCTGTAACCCTGAGCCCATTGAAAACCGTACAACCTCGTGGGCCCTGAACTTATCAAGAGCTGAAATGGCACGAAGTATTAATGCTAGTCTCTAGATAATGGAACTATTGAATTCAGTACGCCTAAAAACATATATATATAGACAATTCTTGATGCCCTGTACCCAATGCGTAACCAAACAACTCAAAAACACACTGTATTATGGCAATCCAGTTCGTTGACCCGAAATTCATTAAAAACATCTGAAAAATTTTGAAATATTCATGCTGGAATATGAAGTTATGAAACCATCGTATTCAGCGTACCGAAAAACATACATACAGACCATTATTGAGGCTCTGTCAGCAATAAATAACAAAACAAATGAAAACTCACTACATTTTGAAAATCGGGTTCGTCGATCGTAACACCCTTGAAACCCTATGAAAAGTTATGCTTTAGTCAAGCAAGGACTCTTAATAACAAAATCGTAGTATTCGGTGCGCCTGATTACCTAATTACACACTCGTAAAGTAAAACACGCAGCAACATGTCGAAATTTGAAACATCGCTATTTCTGTCAAAGGGTCGACGAACCATTTTGCACAGCGGCAATGGAAGAGGTCCCACAAAAAACCGTGATCAATAACGTAGTAGATCTCGATGAGCTGATTCTGTTGGTGGTATCGTTTTTCGAAGCGAAGCCTGTGTCGTGAGATTTGGGCTGCAAAGCACTGGTACCCGTATGGCCAAATTTGGCAAAGAACGTTTAAAAATCTTTTTTTTTGATATTTTGACCTTGAAGATAGGATCGGAGCTGTTCGCCTTCAAATACAGGGCACATCATCATCGCTTTTGTCATCGAATAAAAAAAAATTTATAGAAATTCATCCAACCGAAGATGAGTTATGATTAACAGAAACAAACAAAATTTTCACCCTGGCGACCTCAGTGGAAACTCCGCTCGCTTCGCTCGCTGCGTTTCAATTATTATTTTGTTAAGTTTATAGCCGTTTCGTTTCAACTCAGAGATAAAACAAGTTCGTCTATAGGAAAGTATGTTACGGGTAAAACCTTTGGAGCACGTTTGGAGTTTATTTTTTTCAGAGGTGGGCGTCACAGCAGCTTTCAATGTTAGTAACTTATACCTAACGCAATATTTTGCGCTCGCAACTAAAGGTGAACTTGGAACTATGACAAAGAAAGGTTTTTCCAAAATTTTTACTCTCAGTCCTGCGAATGACTGCTACAGCTTGCCGTAAATCCTTGGAAAAATATCGGAAAACAGCATAGTCAGATTACAGATCGTACCTGAACACCTAACTACGAAAATCAAACCAATCGAGTATTCGCGCAACCACTAATATTCGTTCATAACTGCTTTATCAAGAAATTTATATAATTCATTAAATAGGGCGGTACTCACGTTGCATCCGATCCGACACCAACTGTGTTCACATTGCATCCGATCGTATCCGACACGTGTCGTGCAACTCGCTCTCGCCGGTATCGTCTCTCTCCCCTCCCTACGCTGCTTACAATTATGATATATATTTATTTGTATATATAAACCCAAATTATTTTTCGATCACGCGGGTTGGTAAAATTATAGATATGGTTTACTTTTTTCTTAATCCTTTAAGTGGCAAGCAATCAGTTACTTCGGGGGCAACAATGCCTTTTGGCTGTCGTTACTGATTGATCCTCTCGAGCTTGAAACACCGTGCTCTTGTTGATTGCCCGGTTCAGACTTTCCGCTTTGGGCATCACGTTTCTTTTTCAACTCTTCGTTGAAGTTTATCCATAGTGATTTAATAATATCTGCGCTGATTATATCGCCAGCGTTTGCGCTCACCAGCCGGAGCACAAATACGCCGTCGGGCCGTAGTATCGTACGTACAAACGGTTTAATTAGTGACATATCGTCGTAGATGGTTTTGTCACGGTTCGACTCGGCAATGGCATTTGCGGTATTGATGTATTTTTCAACGAAACTCACACGGGTTGCTTAAAATGTAATAGTTATACCCTAATTTTTACAACAGAGTTTTACAATTTGTGCCAATTGACTTAGTCCTTTCTTCACATAGTACAAAATAAGCCAGTTTTTGATTCCGATTCAGGCTGTATTTTTTACTCACAGCGCAATTTTAAGCTTTGGTTAACAGTAAGATACTGTTTTAGCTCACTTTGAGTGAAGCTTGATACAAACTTTTTTGATGGAACCCTGCTCTATTTCGATTCGGCAAGCTCATTTGCGGTATTGATGTATTTTTCAACGAAGCTTACACGGGTTGCTTAAAATGTACTAGTTATATTACAATTTTCACAATACAGTTTTACAATTTGTCCCAATTGAGTTAGTCCTTTCTTGACATAGTACAAAATAAGCCAGCCTTTGATTCCGATTCAGGCTGTAGTTATTTTTATTTAAGGAGTAATTTTGAGCTTTGGCTGACAGTATGATGCAGTTTTGGCCGACTTTGAGTCAAGCTTGGTATACACTTTTTAGAAGGGACCCAGCTCTATTTACGAAGAAATTAAGATATCTGGAAAAGTTGTTAATTCCTCTCGTAATAGTACTATCTTTTTAATTTCACATGGCGTTTTTCAGGTGTTCCATTGTTATAGTGATATGAAAATAACGTAATGATAGCTTTATGGTACTGTGTGAACGCAGCTTTAGTTTATGCTAGATTTGACATAACAAATGTGTGCGTTCTAGGCGTGTGAGTAAACGGCGGTATCTGATCACTTGTGTAATGTGCTTTGTGGAAAGGAGTAACGAAATATAACGGTCCCAACATGATCTTGAATTCAAATCCTAATCAGTTATGGTTTACTGACCTCATCGTTGTACTACGACGTGGTTTGGAGCAGGTTCACTAAACGTTATTGTGGTGATAAATTTTTTTTGTGAACCAAGGCTAAAGCAAAAGCTTTGACTTAGGCTTAAGTTTAGCAACAGGCTTATGGTGATACAAAACATATCATATCAAACGAGAAGGAAAAAAATTGACACGATTGGAAAAACTTGACATAATCCTTAATATCATTGTGCCTATAGTTACTGTGTATTTTGGAATATGATTTGTATACGAAAACTTTTTAATTCGCTATAAATTTTTTCGACTGTTTAAAAAATGGTTAGGTGCTTTCATTTTATATTTTATTTTTCCAAAATGGATTTTGGGGACAATTGGGACCTTCAGCTGGAGCGGTCAATATGTATTTTGCTAGCTAGTAATTATCGCGCACTATACTTTTTCATTTTAATTCATTGTCTTGTTTCGAACAGATACTCCGCTCTATGGTTGTAATTACATAGAACGAATATTTAACTAAGTGTCACGTAGAGGCTCGCTAAATTTGTACGAAACAAAATAGTTTTCCTACCGACCATTCTGTTCTGCGTTATTTACACTTAAAGTCATTAATGAACGCTTTACGAATGAAAACGCCTACGGAAAACTGTTCTGGAACATACTAAAATCGATGAAAATTGTATGAAAGTTACTACTGCGTCTATTTTCTAAAGATAGTTTTGTTTTTACGAATTTTCGACTAGCAGACTCCCTTTTTTCAATTTCCCTTTTTTTGCTAACTTCAGTTTCGATTTCAAATCTCTTATGACTATTATCACAGTTAGCTAGGCCACCTCAAGTTTATTTTCTAGCAGTATCTATACATCATTTGTTAGAAAAAGCTAGCTGTTTAGTAACATTTTGATATAGTATTTTAATGTTCAACCAAACGGAATCCAAAATATGCTTAATATCGGCTAGTTATAGAAATTATACGGCTCTGATACAGGAACATGAATTAACCTCTACTCCAATGATGCATACACGTTGCTAACAAATGTTATTCGCAACTACTGTTGGGACTTTCGTGCAATTTTTGTATCAAGCTTATAGAAAAGAAGGATAGTCTATTACATTATTTTGTAGCAAAGATGAATCTTCTTAGTTATATATGCATTTTGCTACTTTTGGCTATGCCCAAACTAAAGGCACGACATCGACCATTCCAACTTATTTTCGTCATTCGTTTAGGAATTATATATAGTGTTGGTTAATATTGCTGCTAAATTACATAGCTAGGAATTATATTTTAAGTTTGGCTTTGTTTGCCTATTCAATGAAATACAGCTAAAATTTTCACAGTAGTGAGAACTCACTGGCCGAAGCACTTAGTATGATTTTATGAACATTGATAGCGATTTTTGTATAAAAATTATGCTATTATATTTGGTTTGTGCAATTACAATGCGCAAAGCAAAGATTAAAACTGTCCAACGCACTAAACACACTTGAATTGAAACTGACAAAGAACCACCATAAAAAGTTGAGCGAAGTAATAATCGCAACGATCAATAGCCACCACCAAATGAATAGATATATTTTTTCGTTGAACATATTGATCATCAATACGCATTGGACACTGTAGCGGCGCGTAGTTCCCAACCCGCGAACCTAAATATATAAAAAAATATATATATTTTGCATTCTATGATAGTAGATTTACATATGACATTTTTTCGAAGTTTTGTACAAGTCGATAGAAGACTTTAGACAGATAATTTTAAGTCGAGCAACTCCTATTGTGATGTTCTTCATTTTAAAGAATTACATTTAATCTTGGTCAAGATTTTTTCTTGAGTTTCATCGTTTGGTACATAGATCCGGGTTAGGATTTTTACCTGCCGTTTTGCTTATAAACAGTTGACCTATCCGGATTAATCAAGTATATATGTAGTCATTGTTATCGTTGTTAGAAAATATATTTATATTTTCTAACTCATATCACTAGATCGCATATCACTAGATCGCATATCAGATGACCTACGAGCCTGGTATAGTCACAATACTGGAGCAGAGGAGGAGCTGAAAACTTGTGGTCTTCGACTCTTTGGTCACGTCCACAAGATAGCACCAGAGAGAATTTCTAAAATCTTGTACACCTCTCATGTAAACGAAGATTGGAAAAGACGAAGGGGCCACACATTAGATACATGGAAGCCAAAAGTCGTAAAAATCTAGAACTGCAAATGCTTGACGTTTCATTGCGAAGATGGAATTCCGACCCGTTCTGCGAAATCTCGCGAGCAGCTATGGACCGCCGAAAATGGAGCCAAACTATAAGCATGATAGCGACCCCTCTCGTCGTCGAGGGGTCAGGTTATAGTGCAACCCCGTACTCATCAGCATACTTAAGTAATGAGATATTTTACATCAGACATATTTGCTGCTGAATCTAATAAATTCAAAGTCAAAGTTTCGCCAAGCAGTGGAAATTTAAACCTTTTAAAACAAGCCTTCGATACAACTTTGCATTCTATAACTCTCTATGAGAAGACATTTTTTGGAGGTGTTGGACGACAGTGCTGCAAATAGGAGTTAATGGCAATACATCAAGATCAATTTCTGGAAATTCACGCCCGTGGACTTCAGGTAATTTTTTATAAATATATATGTACAATTGTTAATCACTTACCGCAAAATCACACATAGTCACACGTGGAAAATGACCGGAATTTTCCCAAGTATTTTCAGTTATTATATCACGAAAAATGTCGGCACCCCAAAACGTATATTTCGATCCGATAAACTGATTCAGTATGACAAGTTGGCCAATTACGTTGAGTACATATAGCGCTTTGCAGACCACATACAAGCCTGTGACGTAGAAGCCTTTTGATTTGAATACACCAAATATGAACACCAATGGATTTGTTTCACGGCCATAGCTTTTCTGAAATTATGAAAATTTAAGCTTGTCACTTACAGTCATGTAATGTTAGCGCTCGCCAAGCGAACTGAAAAAATGAAAATTAATGTCGGGAAATTTTGACAATTTAAGCCATATAAACTGGGAATTCAGCTATCATCTCAACTAGTACAATTGTATATCAATCTAAACAATGCGGCGTGTGAAACGTAATACAAGTATTAACTTAAGCGAGTTTTTTCTTGAAACAATTGAATTTCGAATAAAATAAGTTATATTTGTAAATATGGCAAAAAAGACTGCATTCGAAAAGTAACAAAAATATTATAACTTAAAAACTACGTTGGAAAGCCAAAAACTCGAAAATGGCGAAATTTTTCGGGAATTTGTTTTCGTACTTGCAAGCAACATATTATCTTAATTTGTGAAATTGACTGTTTATTGACGTTTATGTGATTTTTAACCCCCATGTATGCTATTTTTTCTTAATGATATTAGCTGTCTATACATCTTACAGATTGTTTGCTCCGTAAGTGGTTAACATCAATTATAAAATAGCGTTTGAATCAGTTGTTGGCTGTGTGACGTGTACCAAATGTGAAAAACATTTATACAATTAATACATAGCAATAAAATATATATGCATATATATTATATATTTTATTATATATTCATACATGGCGGCAGGGGGGGTAGGGAGGTAACCCCCCCTGAGGTCCGGACCCCCTCCCCGAGGCCGAAAAGCCAGAGGGGCTAACCCCCGTGGGATGGCCGCGGCCCCCCCCGTGGGGGGCCTCTACCCCTCCCCTGGCATGACCGACCGCCGACATGTATGTATATTGTAACAGCCCAATCTCATGAAAACAGGGAAACGCCCCCGTTGGCTGCGATATGCCTCATGGCTCCATTCGGGCTCTTTCGAAGCGAAAACGCCGACCCGAAATTTAGTATTAGTCCTTGCCTGCTGGTTACTTCCCAGTAATAATTAAGACTCCTACTATATCTTTAGTGCCGCCTCGAGCTTGATTTCAAATCTGCCTTTCTCAATGGTAGAAGCCCGGCAGCCTCTAGCACACCGGAGAACAGGACACAGCACCCGAAGGGCTGCGATCCTATGCCTGAGCGACATGATCGAAGACTCTGCAAGCCGGGCGGATCTCTCCACGCGTCTGGGTGGAGAGTCCCCCGTGCCGGGCGTCTCCTTTTTCCAGTGTACGAGTTTGTTTCGACTGACATGCGTGTTCTTCAACCATCAATATTTCAAACCGCCGAATAGTAACGCCTGAGCCGTTGTTCAGACCCGGCCCTGGGACTCCTACGCAGATTACCTACTCCGATCACGTCGAATGCGCCAGGCCCATAGGCCACCTAGTTTTTTCTTCTTCAATATGCCCAGTTCTCAACGAAGAAGCGCGGACGCGGCGCTTGCGGGAGCGCGAGGGGGTGCCGAGGACCCCCAACACCCGCAGGGCTGTTTCCCTTCTATGCCTCAGCGCAAATTTCACCCTGGGAGAGTCCCGTTCCTGCCCGTACCCCATGGAGTTACCGGACGTGCGGCTCCGGACTCCTTATCGGAATTATTAGTGATCTCTTTTGAGCCGTTACCGGGCGTTGCGGTCTAAAAAACACCTATTTTTCGACATACTATTAAGTACGCATCGCAATATGCCGTCAAAAACATGAATAATTCACCCCTGGGCACGATGAATCGAAACCGGCGAGAACTCGAGTAGGCACAAGGGTACCTTCCATTTTGTTGCAATTTCGGCATGAATTTGAATACAATTTATCAGGCTCAACCCACCTCCCAGCGCGGGCGCCCGCTACGGGAGCGGGGCATCCAAGGACGCCCCAGCACCCGCAGGGCTACCCCTGACGCAACTCGAGCAAGTTGGAACGTATGGGAACCCCGGGCGGGCCTCTTCCACGTCTGCATGCCGTCCCCCGGGCGACGCCCGCCAGGAACGGTAGCGGAGAGCCTACGGCGACCCGCCGACCGGCGTCATTTTACTGCATTTCTCGACTGGTCCCGGCGTAGAAAAGAGCAGTGGTCTTTTATACCCTAATTTTTCCTTTTGGACTGGTTTTAGAGAGATTCGGCTACTCTACTGACAATTTTCAACGCCATGGCGCAAACATACACATCTACTCTATATACAGCGCAACTATTAAAATATATCCCAATTCGGGCAACAATCATGCACATATCAGCCATATAATAAACTAACACGAGCCCCTTTTACAACGGCGCTCTACTGCCACAGAGACCTTCAATCCAGCATACGCCCGCAGATATAATATACATACATTGTAAAATATCAAAGCTTTAGCGACGACCAAATATAGGGCTGCAATATTAAAACAGATTGGCACTAGTCCCTTGGTACAAACAGCTGTAGACTGCTGATAATCGCTATCGTATGTGTGTATGTCGACGGCGGCGCCTTATATCGGCAGTGGCCGACAATTGCCGAAAAAAACAAACCGCCCCGCTGGTCGGTGCGGCAAATTTCTAAAGCAGGAAAACAGAACGGTGCTCGGGGCGCCGTTTTCTCATAGGGATATCGGCACATTTCTGCCGATATCTCGAGATCTAGGAACAGTAGGCGGCCGGGGGCAGGACCAGAATCATGCCCTGGCAGGCCGGCTACTGATGAGAATTTGAAATCTAATGTTTCTTTTATAGGAGGCCTGTCAGAGGCCGATTTAGGAGCCCAAAACGGAGAATTTTGGTGGACCATTTAAGTTTAGAGGATCCTGAGCGGACCCGAGGGGGTGGGCGGCCTCGGTTTTTGGGTAAACGGTTAAGGTGAGACCCGATAAGTGTCCCGGGTTCCGAAAATCGGGGAATTTGGATTATTTTGGGTGTCCTTTTAGGCTTAGAAAGTTGCAGGCTTAAGCGCCTATTCGGGGATCCGTAAGTATTTATGGGATCCGGAATTTTAGACCCGCCGGGGCAGTTTGGCATCCCCGGAGAGTCCTCTATAAGGTTTGGTCACCCCGATTTCCCTAAGTTTGGTGGAACGCCCAAAATTCGATTTCTTGTGCGGCACCCCAAAAATAGTGCCTTAGAAAATTTTGGTCCCGCGATATTCGCTATTTCGCCTCCTTTCAGGACTGAAATTTTTACCCTGCATAAATATGTCCGTTTTCTCTTGCACATTAAATACATATCCCGACACCGCAGCTATCAATAACCGACTACAGTCCTCAGGTGCGCCTGGGGCCGACTCAAGGCGACCAAATTTTTGTGACCAAAGATTCCCGAAATAAACATCCGTTGGTCCCCGGCCGCTTCGAGCGCACACCCTTTCTTTGTAGCAAATATAACATTACACCATATAAACACGAAACATTTTATAACGGCATACGTTATCAATATATATATTATTGCACAAGGATCGACCGGACACCCCTACTTATGATACCTGTCTTCAGTTTCGGTGCCAAAATCACCCCGGGCACCTGCGGGCAGCGGAGTGTGACCTTATAAATGCAATAGAAATGAAATACAAGGTTTATTTCACAATGAATATGATACTATACAATTATGCAATAGTTCCAACAGAGGTCACACTCCACCGGTATCCGGTCGTCCGTTCCCGTTTTCCTATGAAATTTGCTACGTTTTGAGCGTTTCCCTGTTTTCATGAGATTGGGCTGTTACAATATACATACATGTCGGCGGTCGGTCATGCCAGGGGAGGGGTAGAGGCCCCCCACGGGGGGGGCCGCGGCCATCCCACGGGGGTTAGCCCCTCTGGCTTTTCGGCCTCGGGGAGGGGGTCCGGACCTCAGGGGGGGTTACCTCCCTACCCCCCCTGCCGCCATGTATGAATATATAATAAAATATATAATATATATGCATATATATTTTATTGCTATGTATTAATTGTATAAATGTTTTTCACATTTGGTACACGTCACACAGCCAACAACTGATTCAAACGCTATTTTATAATTGATGTTAACCACTTACGGAGCAAACAATCTGTAAGATGTATAGACAGCTAATATCATTAAGAAAATAGCATACATGGTTAAAAATCACATAAACGTCAATAAACAGTCAATTTCACAAATTAAGATAATATGTCTTGCAAGTACGAAAACAAATTCCCGAAAATTTCGCCATTTTCGAGTTTTTGGCTTTCCAACAGCGTTTAAGTTATAATATTTGTTACTTTCGAATGCAGTCTTTTTTGCCATATTTACAAATATAACTATTTTATTGAAATTGAATTGTTTCAAGAAAAACTCGCTTAAGTTAATACTTGTATACGTTTCACACGCCACATTGTTTTGATTGATATACAATTGTACTAGTTGAGATGATAGCTAAATTTGCAGTTTATATGGCTTAAATTGTCAAAATTTCCGACATTAAATTTCATTTTTTCAGTTCGCTTGGCGAGCGTCATTACATGACTGTAAGTGACAAGCTTAAATTTACATAATTTCAGAAAAGCTATGGCCGTGAAACAAATCCATTGGTGTTCATATTTGGTGTATTCAAATCAAAAGGCTTCTACGTCACAGGCTTGTATGTGGTCTGCAAAGCGCTATATGTACTCAACGTAATTGGCCAACTTGTCATACTGAATCAGTTTATCGGATCGAAATATACGTTTTGGGGTGCCGACATTTTTCGTGATATAATAACTGAAATACAGCAAGATGTACCGATAAGGCTGCAAAAAACAACAAGCAACATG
>JASANE010019987.1:0-33866 GCA_030248225.1 Trileptium ribeirensis | reverse complement strand
TATACAAAATATATGTTATAATATTAGAAATGGAAATGAAGAATGACGGTGAAATTGAAGATGTTGCGTTGGGCAAAAGGAAAGATTGGAATTGGCAGACTCCCATGAACAACATGAGGGCCGAATCTATCATCGAATGTCAAGACCTTGCCAGTTGGCATGGTGCACAAATGTTATGCGCAGGCCCGAAGACCACTTTTCCACAAAATTCCCTGAGTAATAGTTGAAGGAAAAGAAAGAGGAAACCATACCAAAACTGCCAATGTGTCCTGAAGGAGGATATGAAGAAGAAGAATCTGATCACTGCAGCAGCCTACTAGGTGCACAGAAGGATAATCGGGCAGACCTCTGTAACGGGAAGTGAGCATTGCGTTTAACCATCGGCACATATTATTATTTGTATGTTTTCTTTTCCATCCGCCATGGTTATGCGCGAGAAAATTTAAAGTGAACCTGTCAACCGTATTATTTTGTAATTTCGACATATCTCGATAAATTGGTAACATCGCAGTTAATAGCCCATATCTATAAGCAATATTTTGCACCCAGATTCGTGTGTATTTCGCCGTCCTAATGGCTTTGGAATATGGATGGTACTATTAGCTTAAGTTTTGATGTGCCTGTGTATGTCTGTGATAAACGTGTATCGTTGATTTTATACCGCGATATCAAATATGGATGCAAAATCAGGGGCGAAAGAATTTTCCACACCACACGTGACTAACTTTTCGACTGGATCAAATAATATTATCTAATCAATATTTAAAAGCAACGACGTTCAACTCAACGCTCTCTGCGCAGCATCTAATAATATTATATGCTCCGAATGACAAAGGTTGGCTACTTTCTCGCGATAACGATGCACGGTTCAGGATAGTCGAGGTGTTAATTCCTGGTACAGTGGGCGTAAAATCTTGGGCTGTAGCTAACTTTCCGTGGCATGAATATATATTCTAGCTCGTTTACTACATGATTTATAGCCGACAAAGTAGAGTCTTAACGTTAATTTCCAATTTTAAATCATCCTTGCACCGTTTTCCTTTTACTCTATATGGCCGCAGTAAACAATTCGCTCGATTCTTAGCATTTGATATTTAAAGCCCTTGGTACGCTGTTAATCTTAAGTACGGAATATTGTCAAAAGAAATATTTCCCATAAAATTTGGGCACTAAAAGTAAAGGAATTTTATCATTTATTATTTTGACGTTTGAACATTGTGTGCATATCGCGTATTTGAGAATTTATAAACACGGAAATGTATCAATAAGCAACATTTTTATCATTACATCATAGTTTATGTACATGTTACACTTTATAGTCGTTATGCTTTATGCACATTTAAAGTTTTTATATTTTTAATCTCCCGGACCTAGCAATCGTGCTAAACGGCCCACAAAATGAAATCCGACCCGCGCGAGCACTTTACGCTTACACAAATCATTATAGATTGTTTAAATTTGGTATTGTCAGAGGTTATTCTAATGTTTTAAGAACTTTTTTACAAACCGTTGTTTTTGCATATATCTAGTGGTCCATGTCCACTTTAGGGGCAGACTTAACTGTTATTTTTAGGATGAACATACTGTAATATGAACGTTGTATTTCGCAGAATCGGACACGAGGTTGTTAGTTTTTGTTACCTATTTGGTCATACCTACAACTTAAACATTTGGTAGTTAGATATTAGTTTTGACATTCCCTTCTTGCTATAATTTCTATATTTTTGAAATGAAAACTATTAAATGTGTGAACACGCAGTACTCTAGTTTTGTTACAAGTTTTCGAGACAAAAACCGAGACTTTATATAGTTAATAAAAATTCGTCTCTGTCTCTGTTCGGAGACGCCTTGTGTCCGAATTAAAATCATTGTGTTCAAAATGCCAGCCTGAACTTCATGTAAATCATGTGTATTAAAATAAGCGTCTATATACTGCGTAGTTCTTTTTCACCTTTCTTGCTTTTGGGTTAGTTGTATTTCTTAAGTTAGGAAAACACTTAATTTTGCTGTAAGAGGGCCGAAAATAAATTCTAGATAACATTCAAAATTCCTAAAACCTGGGTACCCAGGTACAGGACTGATTTATCAGGGTACCTGACGCACTATCGGGATATCCGACATGTCGGCTAAGTGACATCAGGTACCGGGTAGCAGTGCCCATGCTTGTTAGTTAACTCAAATGTTGACTTTAAGTTAAGAACGACAAACGCTGGACGAAGTATTGGTAAAAATACAGCTTATAAACAAGTGACAAAAAAATTTTAGAAATATACAACGAACTCCACATTGTCAAAACTCAAACTCAATACAAGTAGTGTCTCTGCAGCCCAGCAGAAGATGTGAAATCAAAAACAACTAATGAAGTAGCTGTGATGCTACAAAGATCATGAAAGTACCAATCAATGTGAAGTACAACAAACGTCTTGAATTGCGGTCACATGAAGTATATTACATTTTTCTGAGTAGAATGTATTATTATGAAACTCTTGTCTAATAGATCTCATGATTCTCCTTCTTTGTTTCTGTTGGCAAACCCTATATAAGTGGCTGTTAGTCAAGTTATTATAGTTTCGGTGCATGTATTTCATTGCTCCACCTGTAGAGTTTTTCTATTTCAGCATATTTTGTAATATTTTGGTTTTGTGATACATTGGCTGTATAGTTATTGCGACAATTGGTGAGAAATTCTGAGTTAACGCAGTCTGGCGTACCCAAACAATATTAGTTTGTACTAAGCGGGGCTGACCCAGCTGTACCTTACTTCCACGCCACGACATGCTATGCCGATATCTAATTCATACATCCCTAACGCATTTAATCTAATGCATACAACATAACAGAAATACCGTATTAACAATATAGTGTTACAATAACTGTTTTATATATGTTTAAATATTTCAGATAAATATTGTACGTCTGCAGAGTTGAAATCGTTAAGACAACAACATGTCACACGTCAAATCATCGAACAAAATCGGGAAAAAGCCGGAATTCGTTAATCCGCTTGAAAAAATTGAAAAATTATTGACATGCTGTGTTTGCTTAGATCGTTACAGGTTAGTCTACGAAACCAAAATGCAGTCGTGCAAAAACTGCCGAATAATTTAGTTTGAACAATAAAAACTGATGTTCATCATGATTACGATAATGTCGTTTCCACGGAAAATGCTTGCAAAAAACTTTTGGTCATTTACTTTAAACCTGCTTCATGTCCAGTGCAGTGTGATGAAAGGTAGCGAAATCACATATGCGCGACTAAACTTAACATAACCCATCGGCCATCCCATGTTGTCAAAGCCGATGTGGAATCGAAAACCATTGTTACGGAACAAACAGGGGATTTGGCACGGTTTTTCGTTAACCAAAATTGCACAAAGTGGAATCCAACTGCCAGAAATTACTAACTGTCTCGGAACAGAATTTCGGCAATTTCTTATGAGTAGAAAACGGTTCGCTGCTAATTGGAACATTAACTAATTCAGGATTCGTTTTGTTCGCCAACACGAACGTTGTTAAAATTTTTAGTTTTCAGCATTCGCGAACATTGCCATCTCCAAAGAAATTGAAAAAATTTTTGTTCCCAAAACGAGTTAAATATTCTGTAAATGTTCAAGAATTCGCGAACAAACAATTTTCATATTTTAAATTTTCAACAAGTTTGCACAATCATTAAATTATTAACCTGGAACCGTAGTCGAATATGATATAGAAAAGAACTTGTTCGCCAAAATTCCACCCATAAAATGTTCACTAATAAATTGTAGATTCAAACACAGCGCGACATGGGCAGATTTAGCGGGGTGGGTTGGGTGGCTAGCCATCCCCCGCCCTTGCAACGCCAAAAATATTTTTCCCATATTTTTTATACCGATGAAATACATAATATACATATAAGAGGGAAGGGATTTTCGTCTGTTTATTATTTATATAGATGCTTGTCTTCGAACTCTGTCGAAAGTATTATAGATGCACCCGAAAACCCATGTATATATACTGAATCAGCAATGTCCAACTTATGTTAGAACCACATTTTTAAACCTCTAGGTGGTATAGTTTGGGAGTTAGCTAATTATATATTAGCTTAAGATATGAGTTAATTTTTGCATCCATCGCTGAGAGCACCGCTTTAAATCTCAATTAACAAGCGTCGTTTAGCTGGCCGAATCTCACATTATACCGCGCGGACTACATTCGGCCATTATATTTACACGTGGACGTGCGAGAAAGAAGGCAATATTAAAAACAACAATCGTAGGTCATCGTAAGTCATAATGTGTGTATTAAGCGAATGATTTTTGCGTGCTTTGAAAAGAAACAGAGTTTATATGGTGTTCTAAAAGAAACAGAGTTCAGAATGAAGCCGTTCTAAAAGCTCTTTCAAAGTCAAGGATGACGAATTCACCTTCAACCGAGCTACCGAAATTGCAATGGAGACAAAGAAAACCGCAAGGTGGCAAAAGAGACTGTATATGGATCAAAGACCAATACAGTCCACGCCTCAAAGGCAGCAATTAGCGGCTCGGAAGAACGGTGCGAATTCGGCAAGAAGGGGCTTTGACAAAGGCGTTTGTGGCAGATGTGCAAAGTCAAATCACACAGGAAAGGACTATCGATTCAACGACTCAAGGGCTATATCGAGGCAGCTTGCTTCCAAAAGAAGAGGGGACAGGGCGTTCACTCCATCAGCTTGATTCATCTGCGGACCATCAAACGCCTACCAACCGTGCCTCAGCTCCAGCAAATGCTGAAGATTGGAACCAAATCGTTTTCCTTTGACATCGACACCGGCGCTGGGGATAATTTGTTCTCGGAATCTATGTGCACCGGCACCACACTCTCCACGCAAGTTGACGGGATTCAAAATCCAGCAAAGCCGAAAAATCTCAGCTGCGTTATGTCAAAGGTCACGAAATTGAATTTGCTCGGACGAGATGGAATCAAAGAACTTGACATTTCTGTATATCAGCTCCTACGGATGCAATGTAATCAAAAATCTATGAACGACCTAGTCAAGACAGTAACACGATGCTCCACAGGAATCATTGCAGAAATCCCGTCAGCAGTTGTGTCGAGAATTTTCGCATCTATTCAAACCGGAACTCTGACGGCTAAACGACTTTGAACTCAGAAGCAAGTTCAAGCCCGATGCCAAAGCTATTTTTAGCAAACCGCGTCCATTGCATTTAACTATTCAAGAAGATCTAAATCAAGCCTTTATGGATGGGATCAAACGAGGGGTCTGGACAAAGGTTCAATTCAACGTCAGTGGAACCCCTGTTGTTCCTATCAGGAAAACGCTACTCCCGGGGCAAAAGAAGCAGAAGATCCGTGTTTGTGGTGACTACTGCGATACTGTGAAATCCACAACTGGAAGATAAGCGATATCCAATGCCTCTACCTGATAAATTAATGCCGAAACTCTCCGGTGAACATGACTTCACAATAATAGATCTTGCTGATGCCTATAATCAAATTGTGCTGGATCATGAATCGGTAAAACGCCTCACTCTGAGTACTCATTTTGGTCCTTTCTTCAGAATCGGCTGCCATTTGGAATCAGCTCCGCATCAGGCTACTTCAGAGAGATTATGGATCAAATGACCAGTGATCTACCAGGTGTTGCTGTCTACCTCGACGATATCCTCCTCAGCGGAGCAACTCCATCGGAGCATCTCAGCAATCTCAGAAGACTACTGCACCGTCTCCAAGACAAAAGACTGCGATGTCGCCTAGAGAAATGATCTTTCGCCGAACAACGGGTCGAGTACCTCGGACATTTGCTCTCCAAACATGGCCTAGCAAAAGGTTCGAAGGTTGACGCGATTCGCAACATACCGGCATCAGGAAACGTTAAAAGTCTGTTGTCGTTCCTAGGTTCAGTCAAATTTTACGGCAAATTTCTGCCAAACCTAGCCACGAGAGCCACTCCTCTGCACGCTCTAACAAGGAAAACACTTCATTGAAGTGGGGAGCAGCAGAACAAGCCGCGTTCGAAACGAGAAAGAGCGTGCTCAGTATGGATACAGTCCTAGCACACTACGATTCTTCACTTCCTATTGTAATTTCCTGTGATGCGTCAGAAGTCGGTGTCGGTGCTGTTCTATTCCACCTGTATTCTTATGGATCGGCGAGCCCGATAGCAAACTCTTCGAAGACTCTATCCAAAACACAGCAAAGATATAGCAAAGTTCAACGCGAAGCTCTGGCTATTATCTACGCGTTGAAGAAGTTCCACCAGTTTCTCTATGGACGGGTGTTCATCCTAGTGACTGATCACAAGCCATTAATTGCTCTCTTCGATCCAAGCAAGCCAACTTCTGTGCTCACTGCCAATCGCCTTGCTAGATAAGCCCTCATGCGTGGACAGTACGATTACTCAATCGAGTTTCGTAAAACATCGGAGCATAGGAATGCGGATGCGTTGAGTAGCCTACCGGTATGAACAGATGATGGGGAATAAGACGGTGCAGATGCAGATACCATCTGCACCATCAAAACAATATCAACTCAGATTAGCCCAACAGATCCTGGCGTCATGGTCAAATAAACCAGTCGAGATGCTGTATTAGCAAAAGTTATGCGCTTCACACGTGACGGATGGCCAACCAAAGATCGCTCCCCACGTGACGATGAAAACTCTCATTCAATATAGCCATACAGAAGACTTATATCCAGCCTGAACATCTCCGACGGACTTCTCTTCTATGGTACTCGATTCGTCATTCCAACGACACTCCGACGTCAAACTCTGGATATTCTCCACATCGGTCATTTTGGGATGCAGCGAATGGAACAATTGGCTCGAACAGCTGTGTTCTGGCCAGGTTTTGATTCAAATTTAGAGCACTTGGTCAAAAGATGTACATGTTGCGCAAAGCATCAGAACGCACCGTCCAAATCTCCGGTACACACATGGATGCTCCAGAGAAGCCTTGGAGCCGTATTCATGTCGATCACGGTATAGACATTCTCGAGTCAAATTGGCTCATAGTGGCCGACGCAGACTCAAAGTATTCCTCAATCCATCCAACGTCATCCGTTCTTCCACGCTCTACGATGGAACTACTGGAACAAGACTTTGCTTTTGCTCATTTTGGTTATCCGCAGTAACGGATAACGCAAGGTGTTTCATCTCTGAAGAGTTTTGCAGCTGGAGTCGTGCTCGTGGAATTATTCCACTGACTGGACCTCCATACCCTCCCTCAACAACGAAGCAGCTGAAAGAATGGTTCAAAGCTTCAAAAATGCATTGAAGAAGTCTCACTTGGCTCCAAACGCGGTACTACAAGAGTTCCTTATGCAGTACCGTCGGACGCAGCTGTCTGGAATCAATTACACTCCCAGCGAGCTATTGAACAGTAGGCCCATCCGAACTGCCATTGATGTGTTGAGACCTATCCGGCACATATGGCTCAAGGTCGACAAAGTCGAGAATTTTCGAAATTCCCTCAAGCAAAAAAATCGGAACGAATCAAACCGAGTCCAGACTCGCCCAAGCTTTCACGGTTGGTACCCCATGCTACGCTCTATAATATTGCCCTCGCCAAACAAAGGATCCTCACTGGATTTCTGTAGTCGCAATCAAACATCATGAATCGGCGTTCGGGTCGTTCCCAAAGGTTCCGTTCAGAGACGCCACATTGACCAGATCCAGCCAAGATTCGGAGACGAAGAAGAATATGATCCTGGAACAGCTCCGTACAAATATTCAGAAGAAGTTGTGGCTCAACTGCTACCAAACCAGTAAGCGCGGAATCCAAGAATTCCGCGTGGTGAAGAATATGAACCACACAACCCTCGTCGCTCCAGCCGTCAGAAGATTCCTACCTCCAGATTCTGCTTCTAACTAACTTTTCAATGTGTGGTTTCAAATTGGTGGGGAGGTGTTATGTAGCTAACCAGACGTTCGGTGGAAATCTCCAGAAACATTATCGTAAACAAATGACGTTGGTCGAACACTCTAAATCTATCATGCTGACATAAACAATTTCCAACCATTTCTTGGACATTCCTCCTCAAGAAGAAGCTGATGACTATAAAAGCACTGATGATCATAATCATTATCGCTTCTTCTAGTACTTCTTCTATATTGGGTTGGTTTCGTTTAGTAAATGTATTGTTTTGACTCTGACTTTAAACCACCAGTTTCGTTTAACCTCTGTATCGACAGACAGTTGTTTTTGCTGTCGCAATACACAGCTTCTGTTTGTTTCACTTTCAAACCGTTTGGAGTTTGATTTGCAGTACTCACTGCAAATCTCTAGCATCCTCTCTGTTGCTATTCTGATTCCTGCGTGGAATACAACAGTGTGCCTGCATGTAAGTTCTCTATACTATGGCCTGAACGAAAGCCGGGTATTGGTTCACGGCGTGATTACAGATGATAGCCAAAATTATTCTTTCTTCTGAATGAACTCCGATCAAAGTTGTCTATTAAGTTCTTTGAATTTGGAGAATTTGGACGTTTCGAACCTTCAATATAAACTTCTCAAAAAACTCGCATTGGTAATGCTGATCAATTCGCCAGGCTACTATGCCGCAAATCTTTTCCACGTCCGGGCGTCCACGTAGTATCCCACCTACTTATATTTTATTACTACAAGTAGTAGGTAGTAATTACAGGCATAGCTATTTTTAGATTCAATCGTAAAAGGCCATTGAGATACATACCATCTACTGCATGTAAATCTAAAAAAAATTATTTATTATTGCTAATATAATCTGTTTCATGTAAAATGCATACGCCGATAGTTGGGAAAAATTTCTATCATAGCCACCCCCCTTTCAAAAATCCTAGATCGGCTCCTGCGCGAGCACGATTAATAAGTCATTATCTCCAGCGCAAATTTGATTTGAAGGAGCAAATGTTATCAAACATTTGATGCTTGGTGATTTTAATCATACATGCTTGATGTCTCTTGCGTATTTCTCTACACCAAAATAATCTATACAAAAGTAAATTTATTTAAGAACTACGATTGTGTTCGCGAACACTTTCTAAGAATATACGTTTGTGTTCGCGAACAAAATATATTTTTATACGTTTGCGTTTACGAACAAGTTTAAAAATGCTTGATTTCAAATGTTGAACAACATGTTTAAAGTAGTTTATATCGCTGAGTTATTGCACCCCATGTGTCGAGCCATACCTACCTGTAACATTATTCACGAACAAAACGCACGAATTTAAAACTCACGAAATTACGTTTTCAACAATTTGTGAATATCACTGACGAATTTGCTAACCAAAAATAACCCATTTCATACAACCTTACTGCTGTTCTTAAATGTTTTTTCTACATTATACAATCACAAAGAAGCGTTCTGTTATAAAAAATAGGAAGGTAGGCGTGGTCACTTTAAGTTTAGTCGCGCTTTAATCTTTTCAAACCAAGCTCTGCTCGTCGACGCACATTGCGAGGCGTTATTTTAACTAAGCTTATCGCGCCTTGTACGTTTGCGCGTGCGTTGCTATTCCCTCGCTCTACGAAGTTCCTTCTTAAGAAGCCGAATACCGGTTTAGATAACTCAGTGGTTTGCGTAAGGGACCTTCCCCTGCCAGCCGTACAGGACGGGTTATCTCTGGCATCGGTGTGCGTTTGCCAAACATTGCACGATGCTAAAACTAGTTCGGGCGTTAAAGGGTAGAACGCTGTATCGATTCAGAGCGACAACATATCTTATTATAAACAACGTTGCTTTCAGGTTAAAATGTGTTTTAATTGGTATTTTACAATATTTGATATATTTCTTTAAAAATGTTGCTGGAGATTTTTGTCTTGAAATTTTATGTTCAGCCTAATACAGAAGCACACTTTCGCCACAAACTATAGTCTCACTACATACAGAATATCATGATATAAATTTATTAAAGCATGAATAGATTACCTAAAGTATTTCACAAGAGGTCCCCGAATAAAAGTGTTAAAACAGCTGCAACATTATATATTTAAGCGAAACTGATTTTCCAAGGAAATTAAATGCATGTTATTGCATTGAGAGTAATTGTTGTAGACTTTAAAACCCATAGCATTCAACGTTCCCACCTGCTTTTGAAGGCTAGTCATATTTCAAATGTTAAATTTAATGATTATAATGTTTCGAATTATTGCATTGAGACGTCTCATCGGATACCGTATTTTAGATGTCTGCAACAGTTACTCAGCTATTGCATTTAACTAATAGATAATGAAATTTTTATTTGCACGTATATATTTAGCTATTTGACTTTGAGCTACAGAGACAAATAAACACTAGGGTTTTAGGGCGCGCTACAACTGCGTCTCTGAGGAAGTGAAAAGTTTGACCGCTACCCCAATTCTAGTAAATACTAAGATATATTTGCCGTTAAACGTCTATTATGAAGACCCCATAATATGTGAGTCTGATTGAGAGTGTGAAACTGTTCAGCCTTTTATTAGTTCCGTACACACTGCGTCACGTTCGTTTTCGCCCTTGCCACTCCCCTAATGCTCCAATGTTATGCAATATAAGCAAGATTAATGGCGCTGAACTTGTGATATTTTTCGTTTAATAAATATCACTGCCCCCGCTTCTCCAGTTCTCCACTCCGGATCTTTGAAGGAAAATTGGTGTAAAAAATTTTACTGTTCGTTTAGAGTATGTACTTTATAATGTAACCAGCTGGCAAAGCATTCTCATTGTGAATCACGTTCAAATTTACTGATTAATGTACTAATAGATAAAAAATAGCAACATTTAGTTATTCAATGCTTATTGATCTGTCATTAACAATATTTCACGAATGTTTTGTACATTTTTTGAGGATGCGTTCGATGCTGTTACATCTGCGGACTGTAGAAAAGATGGTTTTGTTCAGTTAATACTACCCTGCTAAACGGATTAATCGGCGACTGAACTCATCGGCGACAGAATTCAGAAAAAAAATATGTAATAATTGTTACAAAATTTAGCTACAAATCTTCGTGTTTGCGAATGTGCTTCAAAAAAATTTGACCTCACTTTGTTGTTTAGCATCCTTATCTGTCGAGAAAAACCTCCATAGTTGTTAAGCCACATCCAACAACGGAACATGCGAAGTTCTCAAATTTTGAAAAACCGTATGACTTTGCTAAACATATTGATTATCGTAGCTAAGGTCATATGATGAACAAAAATGATAGCCTAACATAACGATTATATATCTACATAAAATATATGCATGAGGCACATGGCTCCTAGTTCATGTTATTAACTATGATTGTGACATCATAATTGAGAAATTCATTGGGTCACAAGTTAAAAACGCAAAATACGACATTTATTCGGTCAGCGTTTATATCATAACTGCCGCTATGTGAACCCCACCACTAAGCTGTTTTAAGGATATAACTTGACGTCTCCACGCACTACCTGGACAAACTTGTTAATTTCAGAAACCCAAAGCTTCTACCATGTCAACATACGTTTTGTCTCGAACCGTGCCTAGATGGCTTAGTCGATGTGATTAAGCGCTCGGTGAAATGTCCAGAGTGTCGGGCAGATCATCCTATTCCATATGACGGGATAAAAGGTTTTCAAACAAATTATACGCTCATGGGATTTCTGGAAATTCATCTTCAAGGCAGTGCTGACACAGCTGATGAGCTCGAGGCTTATATTAGGCGGTTAGTTTATTTATAAGCTAAGCACATATTTTAAAGCGAAATTCCTGAATCTAAGCACCAATATTAATAGCTGTAAGTCCAATGTATCTCACTTTTAAGACTTAAATTACATTTCGTTATAGCTGGTGCTCGTTGTGTCGACGTATAACTATATATACTTTTTTCATCAGAATTATAGTAGCATGCTGCGGTGAACCCGTGCGGTTAGCAATATTGCTTTGCTTTGTTTCTAGGATACTGGTGTCTCCGGATGAAATCAGCCATGTGAATACGTAAACTGCAGGTTTCTGTAGAGTTGCCTTTCACATTTTGTGTAAACATTCCCTCAGTTATCTAAAGGCCAAAAAAATTCAACAATCCGTAAAACAACGAGACCAGCTGAGCGAATAATAAAGTAAAATTGGGTAAAATGTGGCAGGCAACTAAAATGATATCTGAAATGATCGCGAAATCTCACAACGGAAACTCAGAGATGGATTATGCTTGGATTTTGAATCGCAGTACACTATTGTTTATTTATAGATGACCGGTTATTAATGCAGCATAGAATAAAGCAATTATCCGCTCTTAGTTCTGTAACTTCTGTCAAACGCATGAAATCTACCATAAACATATTTAGCATATATACATGAGAACAGATGAGGAACTAGGCGTCTAGACCATCTACTTTGTTAAACAACGCGGCTTGCATGCTAATGTGTCGGCATCTAGGACCCGCAATTTCTACCATTTTCTACTGTGAGTGATATAAAATTCAAATTTTAAGTATTCATTTTTTATTTCAATATTTAGACAAATCTACGGTTTCGTATAACTTTTTAGATAAGTCTGTGACCGGGTATACATTTATCAGAAGATGTTGCTCTGATTTACAATTCGTATGTCAATCATAGGCATCCTACCTTATGTTTAAATCGTAGCCTGGATCTAACAACAGCTACTGTGTAGTTCACTAACTTGAAATTTGCTACTCGTGCAAATCTTTAGCGCAAAATATGATCATAATTTGAGTTCAAATTTAGATCAAATTATGAAACCATTTTTTGTTGATATTATATGAACGCGTGCACACAGTTCAAACTTTTATAACATAATGCTTCAGCTAATCACAAACGAACAAAAAAGATTAATCAAAATTTAGCTTATCGCAATATTAATCCTTTGGTGCTCTTTGATGCAATTCGCATAGCACGTAATACGAGACTCTGGGTTCACTGTGTTTATCATGTGGTGTGTTTTACTAATCGCTCGCTTTGCGAGGATGATTTAGGAACCAAGCAAAAGTTCCACACTAGCTCAGTGATTTACGAACACTGTTTGTAACCGTACAGCCCGGGTTAAATTCCAGGTGCCGGCAAGACGTTGCTAAAGATTGCACTGTAGAAGAATTAATTTGGGCACGAAAATGGTAAACTATAAAATTTGTCAAAACTGCAAAAAATAATAAAGCATCGCAATTTGCCACATTTTTAGACTACAAATTAAACTAAATTTTACTATGAAAATTTGATCCCAACTGTGAGCTCAGATGTTAAGCAAAACGTTTGGACGTGTGGACACAACCTTAATCAACTTCAAACCAGAACAGTCTGCGATGATAAGCAAATATATATTATCACGTTTTCACTATAAAAAATATGACTGACCAGTATTGCACTCAGTTATACTTTTGGATTTTGCTTTATCCGATGACATGGTAGTTTTTCCTAATGATGTGGCAGACAGAAACTATAACAAATTTCGGATGACGGAAAGTGCATGGGTATGATCGACCGTCATAGGCTTCTACATAATGTTCATAATTCAGCATTCTTAATATTGTAGATTCAATATGGAACGTTGCAAATTATGCAATGAAAAAGCCGAAGTGGAACACTGCCCGCATTGCGACAAACGAATTTGTCAAGAATGTATCACGTCTCATCGTGAAATGATCAAACGTGATCTTACTCGTCTAACAACGCAAGTCAAACGCATTCATACTCGAATCGATGATGTTGCCAAGTCGCTTACAAAAGGTATCGATACTCTCGACGTAAACGTGGGTGTTGTCAAAGAAGAAATTCAAGATAATATCAAGCGTTACATCAAAGAGCTACAAAAGCGACAAGATGTTTTGCTTACCGAGCTTGAAACGTTTGCAGAAGCTGAATTGCGTCTAATGAGAACGATTCGAGATAATTTGGAATTGGAAATTTCAAATATCAATGAAGCATGTAGGAAAATTGATGCATATATTGCGAATGAAATTACGATGACCGATGACGAATTGGTTCATTACAAAGCCATGTTTGTCGAGGGCTTAGAATATCTTCGGTTATTTAACGCAGATTCAGTCGATTTTGCTATTAAGAAGGTTCGTTTTCAGACAACCGGAGTCGGCTCAAACACTGCTGGCGAGACTGGAATATCAGTCGCAGGCGCAGGAAGCATTTTATCACCCGCGATCGCTGCGTTTGGCGAGCTTCATGTTTGTACAACTCACTTCAATAAGCATCAAGCGGCTGCTGACTCGTTTCTGCCGCACTTCAACACCATGACGTTAGAAAGCGATAATTACAAACGTCGCAGTTGGGATCCTAACGATGCCTCGACATGGGCTATCAAAGACACTGTATCTAAATCTGGAGCTAAATATGGTGCGGACGAAGACCCTAGTGCTCGCCAGACGCGAAGAAAAAATGTAGACAACCAGACCCGTAGTTATGGCAGAGGCCGGAGTGCTACACGCGGTGAAAAACATGTAGGCGATGACAGGTCTCCTCAGCCTTCGTATGGAACACATGACTCTGACTCTGGAGCAAATACGACGTCTCCTTGGGCACGTGTGCACGATAATCCTCCTATCGTTGTCGAAAACGGCAGTGCAGCTGCACACGAACGCGATGACTCCGCAACAGGACAGCCAACTTCTAAGCACTTATCGCAACGTCAGAAAAAAGAAAGAGAATTTGAAGACGCAGAAATGAATGCCCGAATAGCAAATATTCGCCGACAGTATGAAGCGAGGAAGTCAGTAACCAATTTAACAACGAACGAAGCTCAATCATCACATCCTGAAAGCTCAACATTACGATCAGCTCGGTCGCTATCTAGTCTCAACAGAGACCAAACTGATAAATCTCGTTTGGACGAACAAGCTTCAGATCGTAGAGATGTTGAAAAGCTATATGTAGATGACGACGCCCAAAATCACAATATCCCTTCAGAGGAGCGATTATATCAAAATGTGGATGACGATGAAGACAGCGAAGACGATGTTGAAAATGACATAGGAAACCCAATATTATCGAGTGACGTCAGCTCGGAATCGGATGGTGACGAGGAGAGAGGGCTGGAATCGTCGAATCAAGACATTGTTCAAACGATCGATATCGCTTACTATCCAAGAAATAACGTCGACCTCACAACCAACACTCTTGAAGAGAGGTCCCGCAGCGGAACAAGTAAAATATTTTTTTACCACAGCTGACAGAATTTTGTCTGACCGTGCATTTTATACCTTAAACTATTATACAGTAGTGCGGTTTAAATTGCAACTAGAACAACGTTTTATATTGTGTTTATATGTTAAATCCAACTTTAACTCCCCGAGGTTATCATCTAATCGCACTTTCAAAGAGGTGGCCAACGTGCGATTCCAGATTTTAGGAGACACCTTTACTGAGCCATTCGACGCTGTGAAATTTTGTTGAACTCTAAGGTTTTAGATTTACGGCAATGACGTGGAATAGTTTATAACTCGACGGCATTGTTTGTATTAACACGAACACCTGTAACATAAACATTGATAATTATGATGTGTTGATGATGAAGGTAGAAAGGTGAAAAAATAGCTATACAATTAAGCATATTAATGTAATGTTCATATAATGCCAGTGTAACTGCTTGTTTGTGAACCAACGCTGGGCGGTGGAAGCTATTTGTAGTATTCATAACGCATGCTTAGAGGGGTGTTGCTACTCCTGCCCTGGCTCCGAATACACCGTTACCCTGCCCCCTCCCACTGCGCCATAAATTGTCAAAATTTAGGGCTCAATTTAGCAAAAACAGCGGAAAGTTTGCAAAATTGGCGAAAACAATTTGAACTTTTAACACTTCGGTATTCTACTGCCCTCCGGCCCACTCAAAGGCTGATCGCTCTATGCGAGGCCGAATGCTACCACTTGGCAACAGCTATCTTCTGGCACCTCGACTCTTGATCATGAATGGGTTTCACTCATGGGAACGAACTTAAATTCGTGTTATGGGCGAACGGTTTCCGACATGAAACTGAGTAATTTTTTCAAGTGAGATTATGCGGTGTTGCAGTGTTTAGAGGTTTTTGGTATTCTCAGCCTTATGCGGCATTCACGTTATAATGTTCCCAGCGTTTGGAAACTATGTAGACCACACAGTGTCAGGCACACTGTTGACAACAGGGTGTGTTACACACCCCCATGTTTTTAATAAATTTTTGAAGGTAGCTAGTTACGCGTATTACAACCTCTAGACAGTGTCAGGCACACCGTGTCTTCTGGCAGTTTCATTGACAGTGTTCGAAAATATTTGAGCAATGTTCGTATGGCTAGCTCCAAATATCGTAAATTTAGAAAAAAAACTGCAGAGTACAGTTGACTAATAAACCGCATTAGCTACAGACGGTGTCGGTTATAGTCAATTCGCACCAACTTGGTAGCTAAGGGTGTGTACGACACTGTCAAGAAAAATGTAGTAGCTAGGGGTGTGTCGTACACCCTTGGACATTGACTTACTGTATGGGTGTCAACCCTAACAGTCTATACGGTAGGGTCGCTACTACAGGGGGTCAAAAGTTAGAAATAGTGAGGGCATTATTACGTGAACGCCGCATTACGTGCTCCATTGGGACTGTTGAGTTTAGGGTAACTGTTAAAGATTGGCTATCCATCACAAAGCATAGTAACGTATAATAAAATCGCAACGAATAGTTAATAAACTCGTTTAATACATTATCACTCGTTGTTGCCCTTTCAATCAATCAGAACAGTTTACTGCAAATATACTGACTAAAATATTTACTCTAATTCTGACAGGAAAATATTTTACATCTTTTAACCAAATCTGAAATCGGGAATGAATTCAACAGTATCCGACTGTCGGAGAAGCGCCAGGCGAACATTGCAATCTTTAACCTAATAGAACCAACTATTTCAATACCATAACTTGATTACCCTAAAATATAATTCTTGTTCTGCAAAAGTTTTTGAAAAGATGATGATCTTTATGCAATAGACATTATGCGTTGTTCACAGAGAAATGTGCGCATAGACGTGTGTATGGAAACATTACATTCGAAAAAAATGTAACAAGCTTCGTGAGTTGTTACGCAAAGCGGGTTCTGCATAACAACTTTGGTACGTTGTTACGCATCAGCTCATGTGTGTAAACAATATTACTAATGTTGTTACGTTCGAATGTTGTTACGTGCACTCGCATCTTTGTAACACCAATCGAATGTTGTTGCGAACAGTCAACCATACATACTCAAGGTCCGACGTCTCATAAGGAATGATAGATGTGCCACGGGGGCAGAAGGTCGGTCTTCGACCTCCAAGGGGGTCAGCTGGTTGGCGGCAGGGGGAGGGGATGTCGAATTTCAGGCAGATCGGGCTGCCTCCCATTCCCCCGAGTGGGTCCGAGCCTCAAACACGTAATCCCCATTTATCCACCTATTACCGCTAAGACATATCGTGTGATCAACATGCTATTTTGGTGTTTCATAAATTTCGACATTGAATGTTTGTTGCGCGCGTACATATCATACATGCGTCCATTCATACAGTATTGGAGCCAGGATTGGTCGCCCAGCTATTTGTTGGATATTGACAAAATTGAAATAGCGCTACGTTACTTCACGTTACAGCAAATATTTTGTGTTTTAGGTGTCTTTGTGGACTATAAAGAGTGCCATATTTGCACCGGAATCGAACTAGAAAACAGCGCTGCACGTGACAAAAATGAGCAACAGAAGCTACAACAAGTTGTCATTTAGGATTGAAAAGCGCCACCAGAAAACTAAATTTGGCCCAAAAAGGGAGCTTATGGCTTTCAAGATTCAGGCAGTCACCGAAACAGAGTAACCAACTCTAACGAAACAGTGGGCAAAACTAATGTAAAAGGTATCTTGAAGACCGCCAACTTCCAGGTTTGGACCAAATAACCATATTCAATTCGATCAAAAAGTGAAATTAAGCATTTCATTTGTTGCCGAGGATTAGAAGAGTTATCCAGAGTCATTATGGAGGCGAAAGATAAAAATGTGCACCAGGGACACCCATACTGTAAATCAATTGCCGAGGGTGTACCACGCACCCCTAGCTACTGCATTTTTTCTTGACAGTGTCGTACACACCCTTACCTACCAATTTGGCGCGAAATGACTATAACAGATACCGTCTTTAGCTAATATGTTTTATTAGTCTGTGTAGTTTTTTTCTAAATTTACGATATTTGGAGCTAGCCCATACGAACATTGCTCAAATATTTTCGAACACTGTCGATGAAACTGCCAGAAGACACGGTGTGCCTGACACTGTCTAGCGGTTGTAATACGCGTAACTAGCTACCTTCGAAAAAATTTATTAAAAACATGGGGGTGTGTAACACACCCTGTTGTCAACAGTGTGCCTGACACTGTGTGGTGTACATAGTTTCCAAACGCTGGGGACATTATAACGTGAATGCCGCATAAGAATGAGAATACCAAAACCCTCTAAACACTGCAACACCGCATAACCGCACTTGAAAAAATTACTCAGTTTCATGTCGGAAACCGTTCGCCCATTACACGAATTTAAGTTCGTTCCCATGAGTGAAACCCATTCATGCTCAAGGGTCGAGGTGCCAGAAGATAGCTGTTGCCAAGTAGTAGCCTTCGGCCTCGCATAGAGTAATCAGCCTTTCAGTGGGCCGGCGAGCAGTAGAGTGCCGAAATTTTTAAAAGTTCAAATTGTTTTCGCCAATTTTGCTAACTTTCCGCTGTTTTTGCTAAAATGAGCCCTATGTTTTGACAATTTATGGCGCAGTGGGAGAGGGCAGGGTAGCCGTGTCTTTGGAGTCAGGGCAAGAGTAGCTACACCCCTCTGAGCATGCATTGTGAAAACTACAAATAGCTTCCACCGCCCATCGTTGGTTCACAAACATGTAGTTACACTGGCGTTATATCAAAGTTATATTAATATGCTGAATTGTATAACTATTTCTTCACCTTTCTGCCTTCATCATCCTAATTATTAATGTTTAACAAGGATGCACCAGAATGGGTATGAACATTTAAAGGGCTCCTTAAGCACGAGCAAACAATTGACCAAATCAGTTGCACTATGAAATTTGCATAAAAATGCGAAATGCCACAATATATAATTTGCGAAATATATTTAGTTCTGAATTCATAAAATATGTAATCACAATTTTTGCAAAGGCTGTAGTATATTGCACAAACGTTTTTGTGCTTAATTTTTGTATTTCTTGCTAGGTTAACAAATATTTTAATAAAATGTGCCGAAAGTTATCTAAACACAATCTAAACGAACATTAAAAACACCATGCGTGTTGGCTTGAATTTAGTTAGTAATAAGCGCTCAGGGGAGATTGTGTTGCCGGGGTTGGGCACAATGTCCGGATTTTTAGAAATAGATAATTATGCTAAAATGTTACTCGATTTGTGCTGCTATTGCCAATTTTCGTAAAACATTTCGCGTGCCTTCGACGAAGCATCAGGGAATAAATGTAGTGTGCAGATCTGACCCTTAAGAGACGTAGCACCCATGACTAATATGCAGCTTATCGCAACGGAATTTGTTGTCGAACAATTGCAGGCTATAAAATATTAAAAATGCGTTTAGATCAAATTTTATGAAACATTACAGCGTACAAACTGGACTTTTACGCAATGAATTTAATCAAATTTTAGCATATTTATAAGTAACTCCTATACATACATATATATAGGCGGATCATTATCCCCTGACGCTCGAACCTTCTCGGGGGGTCGCCTATAACCTCCCCCAACGGGAGACAGTCCGATCTGCGTAAAGCTCCGCACTTCTCTCCCCCCGAAGCCGGCCTCCCACCCCGTTGCACGGCTACCATCTCCTGGGACATCGGACCTTGAGTATGTATGTTTAATACTGTTCGTAACAACAATCGATTGTTGTTACAAAGCTCCGAGTACACGTAACAACATTTGAACGTAACAACATTATCAATATTGTTGCGTACAAGTGCTTATGCGTAACAACGCACTAAAGCTGTTACGCAGAACCCGCTTTGTGTAACAACTCACGAAGGTTGTTATATACTATCGAATGTAATGTTTCCATTCCCACATGTGTATATGTTGACGACGTCGAGTAAGTGCACAAATTTCTGTGTGAACGACGCATAAGAAAGCCCAGTTCCTGTCCAGAAAATTTGTAGATATTCACGGAGCATAGCAGCTAAAAATTTCGAACGTGCGAAGACACCCTACAAATAATAAGTGGTTGTAATTACCTAATGGCTAAGCCCAAAGGTGATAACTCTTTTATATAATCCATTATAAGCAATTGTTGATCATATATAAATCGAATATAATGAACATTGCAATGCACACAAGCACACATAATTCCATGATTATTGCAGCCTGAACAGTTAAATCTTTATCTTTTCTTCATATTCACGAGCTACGTAAATTCGTTTTGCTTTATATGCAACAGAATTGCATTTAGCAATTATTAAACCATCACGAAGTTTTTTTACACATTTGTTAAGAATATTATATACAAGCAACAATATATAGTCATGCACATGCACAAAACCTAAAATACAACATGCGAGAAAGAACTTATATTGCATATTAAAGAGGAGAACTGTGGTTATCGTGTCAAGTAAGCATAGTCTACGAGTTAGTACGCCAGGTTACCGATGTTATGTCCAACATTACGGCTGCCGTCTGATCAACATTCCAGCTGCCGTCTGAAATATCATGCGTTTACAAATAAATAATATGTTGTTTAACTTGTTTCTTAGAAATGTTATATTACAGACCAAGATTGCTAAAGGTGGTATGACAAATTGTCTTTAAAATTACCAACTTATGTTTGCTATTAGAAAATCGAGCTCGTTATTTTTGGAGTTATCAGTTGCGGAATTGGCAATTTATGACAATGGAATTCCATTGGAAATATTGCCTTAATATCGTCATGAATCGATCATATTCGACACTGGTCAAGTGTTTGACACTCTCAGATTTATATTTTTACGACCACAATACGTGATGTCGTTTTCAGCCTTGCCGGATTATGACCAACATTGTGAAAAGTTGAGACCTCGTGTTCCTGATTAGGAACATTTAAAGGTTAAGGTTGGTGTTAAATCTTCGGTTTTTGTGTTTTTTCGAAAATTTAACACCAACGTTTGATCTGCAGGAAGGTGGGAGTGTGTTCTTTTAGTAACGAAGAACACAGTCAGCATAAATTCGGTAGTCCAAGAACGTGCGTGGAATCATGATTTGGTAGTCCAAGAACAACAGTGGGGTTAAGTCGATGGTCCAAGAATTAGAAGGATAGTCATGTTTATGACTTACAATGTCAGTCATAAAGCTGGACGAAAATGACCCCGCGGTACAGCATCCGTTAACAATGTAAATTTGAAATGCGTCACATTCTCTATTAAAGTTGAATATGATCGGTTATTGGCGCCATTAACGGAAAACATATATACAGCGTTTGCTAGGTTTTAAAATATTTTTATGATGCACGGTGCAGCGAAGCTTTTTGGTATTCTTCTCTGTTTCTGTTCGTACCTGTTGACGATTACAGTGACAGTTTATTAATTAATAATTGAAAAGTGCACTTGGACTTTCATGGTTCACTCTTGTCGTCAAGTATTTTACTTTTGTTCATTTCAGCAAAACAGCCGTTGCTTTGCTCAACACGTATCGTAAAGCAATATTTAGTTCACATTTGTCCCAATTTTATTCTTTTAAATTTTAGGTGATAAAGACAGCTCACGAATGTTTAGTTCTTCAGCAGGCGGTGGCAGCACAAGTGATCGTCGGCCAGAGACAACAGCAATCACACCGTCAGACTGGCGTCGTCATCTTATCGCTCCAGACGAGCCAATTACAGCTACAACAGACTATTCGGCGATCAGCAGCGCGCGAAGAGATGGAACAAACGATATGTCTTACGAAATGCGTCGATCACGTTTTACCCGGTCGAAGACTAATCCAGACTACATGTGCCCATCGAAGACTGGTGATGACAGTGCCATGACGTCAACACTAGATAGCATCGGGAGTGGTGACCGTGGAGCGACCTATAGGAAAAATCGGTATATAGAAGCCAGGAGTCGAGAGTCTACACCCGGTAGAAATTATCTACGATCAAACAGCGGATCACACCTGATTGCAGATTTAGATGGTGGCGACAAGAGCAGCGGATCCTCACGGTGGCATAATAACGTTAGCACAGAAGGCGGTAGAGATTTCGACTATCATCCTTCCGATTCGTCAACTAATCGTACAAGGCCTAGCCGGTATCGCCGCAAACTCGATCGCAGTCATAGTTCCTATCTGGATCCAGAAGACCCAATCATTGTGAATAATTATAAGGCTGGCGTTCCAGAAGATTCGTCATCAGGTCGTATTTATTCAAGAACGCGATTTCCAGGCAGCGGTAATCATAGCGACGCAGTAGGTTCAAACACGTACGGATCAAGTGCAACTACAAACTATATTCAAAAAGGCAGGGCTTTGCTTTGTTTCGGAGGAAAAGGTTCTCGGCTCGGGCAGTTCAACTGGCCGCGTGGAGTTGCCACGGCGTGCATTGGTGAAGAACTAGCAGTTTGTGACAGCAGCAATCATCGAGTACAGATATTCGACTTTCGTGGCAATGTTAAACGAAGCTTTGGAACGTACGGAACCGGACGTGGTGAGTTTGATTGCTTGGCGGGCATTTGTTGTAACAGATATCGTCAGTATATTGTAACCGATCGTTACAATCATCGAGTTCAAATTTTTGATGTTGGTGGTACTTGTATTCGTGAATTTGGATCACACGGCTCTGGTAATGGAAAATTTACTTCTCCATGGGGTGTTACAACTGATGCGCAAGGCTTCATATATGTTTGTGATAAGGACAATCATCGTATACAAATATTTCAGTCGGATGGAAATTATGTAGGTAAATTTGGAAGTATTGGAAGCCGTGACGGCGAGCTTCAAAATCCGCATTTTATTGCTGCTAACCGAAATTCAAATCAACTAATCGTGTCAGATTCGAGCAATCACCGAATTCAAGTATTCGATCAAAATGGGCATCATTTGTTTAGTTTTGGAGGTGAGGGCTACCTCGAAGGTCAATTAAAGTATCCTAGAGGCGTTGCAGTGGATGATGACGGGTATATTGTTGTAGCCGACAGCGGAAATAACCGAGTCCAAATATATAATCCTCAAGGGAGATTTCATGCTAGTTTTGGCACTTGGGGATTAGCCGAAGGACAACTTAAGCAAGTTGAAGGTGTTGCGTTGATACGAGATGGCCGGATTGTAGTATCCGATAGGGAAAATCACAGGATTCAAATATTTTAAAACTAATGAAACCTCTATTCAATTAAGAAACTGTCTAGGTCACAGACCGTATTAACTACTTTATATTATCGAATGTTTGCTTTACACATTAGTGATAGCTTAGTTTAAGAATCCACAAGACATATCGTGTTGTTAAATGAAAATAATACTAACTCATATATGCAAGACATTGTCAATATGAACTGTTGTTTTTTGGCTAAACCTCTCTTTTCAAAGATCGATCTAGCGATCCACTCTCACAAAGTTGCGTAACAATCATTTTAGGTAACCTACAAAACCAGATAAATCTAACCGAAACCCGTTCTACAAAATTAATACATCACCCAGTTGTAAATCGGAAAACCCACTGAAACCTCCAATTCAAGACTTTTGAGCGATTGTGGTTCATACAAACGTTATACATGCTACTATGAAACGAAAGGATTTTGTGACACTTGTATAAGCTTTAGCTGTATTAAGCTCAGTTTACTGTTTTTACTATTAATATTTACTGCTTAGTGATTTCGAATAAAACATACTAATCGACAAATATTGTCTGCGTCCAATTGTACGTATACAGATATTGCAGAGGTATGTTCAATCTCTTGATGCTTTTTATAATTCGGCACCAAATAGAACAAAAAATACTCTTTAAAAACTGTTGAGTCTTTCAAACTTAACCAGAATGGCTCAACTAATTTGTCGTGTACTGGGACAAATAGTTTTGTTAAGACAGTTAAAGCTGGTCTGACTGCCGGACTTAGCGCATCTGGTCACGAGCATTAGATTATATAAATCACCGGATTCACCAGTTGCTCTGAAAGAAGTGTGGACTCGTTGATCTGGCTGAGTGCGTATTAGCCAAAGTAATTAAATGCCTACAATTTACAAATTTACGAATCCTAACCATCCGCCCCGAAGGCGGGCAGCGAAAAATTTAGAAATAATTAGGGAAACTTGGAGCATAATCGGCAAAAATTGCAGTGAAATTAGCAAAAATTGGGTAAAATTGGCAAAACCATCGGCGGAGAGTATACCCTCACCCCATTAGGACCTCCCTCGCTCCGATAGTCTGCCTCTAAGCCGACGGACCTAAGCCCTATATTAGTCTTATACTAAGTTTAAGACTAAGGTATGATCCCTTTTGAAACTGAAGGGGGATAAAATTTGCCCCACAAAAATTCAAATTATTGGGTCTTGATTACTGGAAGCCTGAGATTTATTAGCACCCACAAACTTTTAAAGTACTGGGTAATTACTGTATTATAAGAAAATTACTGGGTGCATGAAATTTTGCAGCACCCACAAATTTGAAAATTTGTTAGTTCTATGTAACAGCCAGTTAATTTCGAGAAAATTTTTTACGTCACATTCAGTTTTAAGATGGACGATCAATAACCAGGGGGGGCTGACGGTGCAAAACTTTTTTTCAAAGACATGAAGTTACGCCTTCTCCATTTGACTTTGGCTCAACATTCTATCCCATATTTCAGGAGACAAACGCACCCCCTCCCTACATTTCGTAGGAAGGACATTTTTTCCATCAATATTACGTGCCATACATTTTACTATGAAATACAGGGAATATTGATGAAGTGTCCTGCCTCGAAATGCAACAGTGAGACATGCAATATCCCCTGGAAATGCAGGAAGGCAGCTGCACGAAACTCAACGGGACATTACATTCAAAAGTGTTTTACCTGGCGATTATCGTGCCCTTAAGTAAAATATCCACTCTTCGTTATATATTGATTACAAATTATCACATATTCAACTTGTTTTCTATTTACCACAAATTCCCTGCCTATAAAACGAAAGAATCGTCGGTTCTACAAGCGAATTAGAGAGTCATGTTTCAAAGGCGCTAATCACCCATTGCTTAATAAGCTCCCTGGTTGTTGAGTTGAACGTGCGACCATCATTTCCACATTCACGAGTGGCTATAGCACACGATTAATAATATTGCAGGACCAGATATCATCACAACGTGATAAACAACGTTTGCGTGGAACATCAGTTTCGGGTTACGTGTTTATATATATCGTCGGCATTAATATATGAATGCTTACAGTAACGCCTTCACTTGATTAAAATCTGAGTGAATTATTCGCCATGCGCAGTCAATGACTGTTCAATGAGATTAATTTAAATGACTTTAAAAAACGATAAGAAAACCCATCAAGTTACTCGCGAGTAACCCGTCATTTCTAGCCCTAGAAATATTTAAATTGGGTTGCTTAAACTTTGAAACAATTTTTGAAATCAAATTATTGGTAAAAATGAGTCGAATTTGTATTTTAGTAAAAATTGTCATTATTACCGAAAATACAACTTTGTGCCGCACACTATGAAATATTTTGAATAGAATTCCGAAATCAATAACGCATAAACAAAACATAAATTAAAGTCTACAACATTTACGTACGATAAAGAAAGAAATTATCCAACACATTCACGATTTACGTTGTCTATGTAGCAAAACAGAAAACAAACAAGTTTGGCTGCATGGAATGAGTTTCTGGTAAGAGGGGTTGAGTTTGGTTTTTCATAAAAGAAATGCGTCACAGCAGCTCGAATTGTTAGCGATTTATACATTTATAGCAAAATTTTAGACCTTTTTAAGCGGGGGAATGGGAACCTTCTGCGAGAAAATTGTTATCTTCTGAATGTTCTATTCGCCGCCTCGGGAATAAGTTTCATTGGATTGTTTGTCGAAAACCTTTGATAAAACAGACAACGGTGCTTTTCGATCAAAAATCGACCCACGTATAAATAGGACGTTTAACAACCACCATCACGTCACAATGAAATTATCATCAAACCATTCGACCATAAGCACCACACCTATCTTCGTTCATATTGTTTTATTCCAAAACGTATATAATATTGTTATAATACAAAGCACTGTTATGTTATAGTATATAATACATGCTTCATATTAGCATGTTTCTTTTATTACATGATTTACGGCGATATTTTATGTGTCGAATTGCATAGTGGAAGATAACCATAGTCTAGCATCGCAGGTCGGTCGCCGTTTTTGAAGTGCGCTTCGTCCGCAGCGTCCGAGACCAAAAAATTGGACCATTAAATAGTAGCAGTGTTAATGTTAAGTTCGATTTATCCAGCGGGCCTGTTTTTGGTGGCATCGTCAGAAACATCTCCTACATATCACCATAAATGATGCAGAGCTCATAAAATTCAAAAACAATGTCACAGCCTGACGACTCTTGAAGAAGTTGACTATTTGTCAATTTGCAAAATTTTAGCAAACCCAGGACTATTGAAATAACTAAATATATTGTCTAAAACGAAACTTCAATTCTGTACCACCACATCGTAATGCTTTAAATTAGCATAAAGTTTGTGGATACAAGGTATAGATTATTTTAACAAGATATCATATCAAACCGGAGACAGATCCATATAAAACTATGATATGTTGCTTTTAACATAGTGAACACATTAACATGATTAACATCGGCTATAGCTTGTTCTTTGTTATCGGAGAATGGTAGTGTCTAAAAACATTAGAAAAACATCTTCCACTGACCACTATATCCAATCAACTGCATTATTTTAGCATTTAACCCCACAGGATCCAAGCCAAACCTGGATTCGAAATAATTGCGATTTTTGTCATTATCAGTGTAATTTTGTACTTTGGTGAAATAGTTTGAACGATATGGCAGGAAAAATATGCTCTTATTTGAAATTTACTAATACTTCGTTGAATATTTCTAAAAATGCTTTAAAATTTAGCGGCGAATTAGCAGAATTCAAAAAATGTTTCATAATGTCAAAATGAGATATTGAGCTTGAGCAGCAATGAACGTAGGCATGACAAGCCTTCTAGCGTTATTCGTCGTCGCCATTACTATATTTTGACCAACGTCTTACAAAATTAGAAATCTCTCTACCGCTGATTGTAATCGACCGTTGTCTACTAGCTGTGTCTATTTTACAACTGTGCGACTGAGATGTATCGCGTCGCAAGATGCCTGCAGCGAAAGAGAAATTTCTTTGTCGCCGGTCCATCAGATCTTAGACGCTGATTTATAAGAACGAACGTAGAAATAGCAAATCTGGGTTGTAATTTGTGTGTTTCGAATCGCTTCGATTAAATAATTTCTTATCTAAATATTGCATACCATACGTACCAGTATTCTCAGTCACAATTTAACATCATTAAATAAGATTTGTAATAATTTGTGTAAAGCTTTATCTTAGTCGGAGCGATATAAATGTTAAGATATTCTTTCCGTTATTTTTACAATTTTCTTATGAACTTATTAATGTATGATTGTGCTCTGAAGCGTGAATCCGCATTAAGTAGACCCACTGGGGCTATTCTTTTGTCAAATCAGTTTACGATCTCATAAACGAAGTCCGCACACAAATCCAGACTTTATCTTGTGTATGTGTGCAGGATTTCCAATATACTATCACACAGGCGCTATTCGCGGTCACTGTTTTGCGATTTAACATCACAATTTACTCACCTTGTGCACTTTGAAACGCATGTTCAGCCACCTTTTCACTGCAAAGCATAGTACATCTCATAGACTGAAATCACAAAAGCGCGATTCACCATGTGATTTTGTGTATGCTGTCAGAATTGAAGAATTGACAAAATGTGACTTGATAGCCTGGGTTTCGTTAGCCATCTGCGTTACGAGCACAGTTTGTGATTTTTACAAAGACCAACCATGGTGTATGCACGTAAACTACGAAAATTAGCATGTGACGAAAATGACGTGAGGGAAAAATGTCATGATTTTATTAAATCTCTTTGCAGCAGAACCTGAAAATACAGCATTAAACGATTCCATTATAGACAGAATGCTGTACATTTTATAGTGTTCAGTGACACATTTGTAACAAACACTAAGCTTGTTACACACATGTTTGTGGTAAACAAACATACTCATGCTTCTATTAGATTTGAGTTCTAGTTCTGAGTTCATTTGGTTATTTCGTGTGTTTCAAATGCAATTCATTTACGCATTAATTCGCTGTAATAATCAAATTTCCATTAGATATACAGGATTGATTTTGTGTTCAAAATTAGTTTCAATAAAAATTAATAAAATTAACCATGATTCGTGTTAAAATCGGGCAGTACTTTGCTGTTATGGTTTACGACTTGGTTGTAAGTAAAACGAATTAATTCAAATTTTTAGTATACATGAGGCTTTAGTGAGTTGCTTTTGGAAGGAATATCGCGCCGAGAAACGCTCGTGCGAACAAAAAAATCATGTAGAGAAACTTCAAATTATATAGCCAAAAACGCGCAAATTAGAGACTACACTTGTTAAAGGCCCAATTGATTTGGCTAAAAAGTTTATAAATACAAAAAACCATTACATTGATTAAACGATGCACTTTATCAATGCTCCCCGCTTACACGAATACACATGATTGAAATAGCTATTTCTGTGCAAAATGTTATCATATTTACGATATGTAACAACAATCCACGTTTGCTAAACTTTCTCAGGTTTCCGCGATATATTTAACGCCGTACAGTAAACCGTTAACTCATACGTTACGCACCCAACCAGTCAAACGAGGCAATTTAAGAACTAAATTCACAATCGGGGCTCAACACATACATAGAGTTACATGTTATTATGTATGGTTGGACCTATTTTATGTGGTCTTAAGCAGCTCTAGCGCTTTGTAGCGGAATCAGGTAGTCATGCGAAAGGCAACCTATCAGAGAAACATTCGTTACATTCCCGGAATACATATGCGATGTTAACTAATCCCAGACACATATATTTCAAGATAGCAAATCTTAAAACCGAAGCACCTAACAGCAAGGTACTTTGGAATAATGCTATATCGTTTTATTGTTCGTCTAAAAGATTAAGAGTAAACAGTGGGGTAAAAGAATTTAGTGACTCACGATTGCCTATTTAAGGCTATAATTTTCACTATTTAAATAATTTTGAGGATAAGTTATGGTATTTTGTAAAAAATTCGCTATGTTGTTGACATTCTTTGAAATTATTTTATTTTATTTTCTGAAATTATCTAAAAGAGTGTGCGAAAACAATTGCTAGCAACGAACAAGTTTGTCGCATCAAAGAGTTTTCGCATATGCAATATTACCATTTGCAAAGCCCGGCGCCAGCACGTCGAAATATTATGGACCTTTTAGATAATATTGACTCCTTATAGCTGGTTCAATTGGGCTACCTCTGTCTTTAGGTCATTTATTGTTACAAGAAAACGTGGAATGATGCATAAAAAATATATGCCATTATATGGCGCACGCAAGTAATAACAGACGTCATGCTCTTTTTATGTGCACCATAATACAGCAATATAAAATTAAAATAATGCTACTTATTAGCGTGATGTAGCTAATTAAAATTAAAGTAACGTTGCTTTAAATATTAAAGTAAATTGTTTTATTCTTTGGTACAATGGTCTGTCAAAAGGCCAATATAACGAGCTTTACATGGCGATTTCAGTTTAAAAAAACAAAGTTATCATCAAGTTTGGAAACGGAACAACATTTCACTATAAATTACTGCAATGTATTATAACTTTTTTGAAATAATTTATAGAGAAATAATAATCGCAATGATAGTAAGCAAAAGTTACCGGAACATCGTTATTGCATTAATCGCTTTAGTCGTCTTTCATCAACTAACATCAACAACTCCTCGACGTTTGCGACAACATAGACGTCGACCGTGGCTGATGATACGAAAAATGCTTATCAATCGAATGAAACGTATCGATATGAAAATGACGAATCTACGCAAACAATTCACCGAGTTAGTTCACCTACAAGAAGCTCAAACAAATAATGCCAACAACGACATTGCTTCGATAAAAGATGCTTTAGCTAATGCCACAAAAATTCGAGGTACGTTCTACTAGACTGTAGCACTTCTAAATTAAAACTTATATTTTATCAAAATGGCTATGTTTGGATTTTCACAACATTACTTCAAAAAATTAATGCCAACAATGACATTGCTTTGAATAAAAATGTGTTAACTAATGCAACAAAAATTCGAGGTATGTTCTACTAGACTGTATCATTTGTAATTTCAAAAAATAATTTTTATCAGTATTACTATGCTTGGATTCTCACACTATTATGTCAAAAAATTAATGCCAACAATGATATTGCTTTGATTAAACATGCGGCAGCTAATGCAACAAAACTTCGAGGCATGTTCTACTAGACTGTATCATTTGTAATTTCAAACTTAATTGTTAACAACGCGATTATGTTTGGATTCTCACACTATTATGTCAAAAAATTAATGCCAACAATGATATTGCTTTGATTAAAGATGCGTCAGCTAATGCAAAAAAACTTCGAGACATGTTCTACTAGACTATCATTTGTAATATCAAATCAAATTTTTATCAAAATGGGTATGTTTGGATTCTCACACCCTTAGGTTAAATAAATAATGTCAACAGTGATCTATTGCATAGTTCAAGTTTAAAATATGTGTTAACTGATGCAACAAAAATTCGAGGTTCTAGACTGTGTGTCATCTAATTTCAAGCTAAATTTTTAACAACATGACTATGTTTGGTATTAGGTCAAACAAATAATGCCAACGGTTGTACACTTCGATAACAGATATGTTAACTAATGGAACAAAAATTCGAGGTATGTTCTAGTACCTAGACTGTATCACTTGTAATTTCAAACTTAATTTTCACCAACATGGCTATGATAGGATTTTCACACTATTAGGCGAAATAGAAGATGCCAGCAATGATATTACTTCGACAAATAATGCGTTAACTAACGGAACAAAAATTCGAGGTACGTTCTACTAGATGTATCACCTGTAATTTCAAACTTTTTATCAACATGTTCATGTTTGGATTCTCACCCTATTAGTTCAATCAAATAATGCCACATTGATATTACTTCGATGAAACATGCGGTAGCTAATGCCACAAAAATTTGAGATACTTTCTAACAAACCGTATCTTTTGCAACCTGAAACTAAATTTTTACCAAAATGGCTATGTTGGGATTCTCACACTATTAGGTCAAATAAATAATAACAATTATATATATTACATCGATAAAGGATTTGTTAACTAATGCAACAATGATTCGTAGTACGTTCTACTAGATGCATCACCTGTAATTCAGACTTGATATTTATCAACATGGCTATGTTTGGAATTTCACACTATATAGTAGTTCAAACAAAATGCTGACGTTGTTGCATTGTCAAGATAAAAATTGGTAAATACAGCAAAAATTCGAGATACCTACAAATTCAATGCCTTACTGAGCGTTTAGTGTGCATTTTGTATTAACGGCTCACCTTAGTAGATTAACTTTGTTGTATTATGACTATGCTTTTGGCATTTTAGGCAAAAAATTGTCGTCTCCACTATTTAACAAAATTACTTTTTTATAGCTAGGAAACCTATCTTCATAGAAGTAGAATCGTGCTATGATAATATCAAGGGTGCAACTTCAAGCGTAGATGAAAAGCGTGACACTTATGTCACAATACATTATATGGCTTGAGGAATGGCGCGACTGATTTTGCGTTATTTGTGTCACATTTATGTGAAGCCTGGAAACAAATTTCGTAAATTTTGCATATCATCCAAACATTTCGTCCTGTCACCCCGAACGTTTACCCTATCGCATACACCTCACAACATTTGCTCCAAATTGATATCTTAAACAAAGAACTTTGTTTAGTGTATAAATTTAGAACAAATGTTATCGGGGCCATTATAAAACTTGGCAGAAAATAAGAACAAAAGCAGTTTCCTAGTAGAAATTTGAAATTTGTTTCCTAGTAGCTATATCTAAAAGTAGTACAAATGATCGCATCATAATAACAGCGTCAAATGGGCAGCGTCAAACACTAGCTGGGCCATCAAAATTTGAAAAATAAATAGATTGAAAAAATATAAAAGCGTTAGCATAATTTATTGACAAAGGATGAATCGTGCTCGAAGCCAATTGAAAAATTTCAAGATTCGTCATTAAGTTCTCTCATAATATCTTTAGAAAAGGCCAACAGTACAAGTCCCAAGCACTATAATGATTGAACTTACAACACCTATATTGCCCACAAATATAAATTACTGTATTGGTGCGACCGAAACCGAACATCTTTCAATATTTGGGATTAAAAGTTGAAAAACCTTTACCAAATTGTTATTATACTATCTTTGTGTAAAAATTTAAAACCTTTAATACACCGCGCCAAGAGTGCATTAGAGAAGACTATGACACTTCCCTGGACTCACACGTAAACCCGTGTTTGATGACGCGGGCGATTTCAGCCTGACCCCCTCCCCCCAGTTTTTTTTGGGGGGGGTCGAGATGCACTGATTCTGGGGGGCAGCGCGGACCCTCTCCCTCCCAGTTTTTTGGAGTGGGATAGGTCGGATTCCCCTCCCAATTTTGGGGGCTCGCTTAAACCAGCAGCTACTTGTAACCCTACCCACCCCAGCAATTGGGGGATCCAACCTACCCCCGCAAAAAAAATGAGGGGATCCGAGCTAGTCCCCAGAAACTAGGGGGTCAGTGCATCTCGACCCCCAAAACAAAACTGGGGGATCAGACCGAAAACGCCCGCGTCATCAAACACGGGTTTACGTGTGACTGCAGGGAAGTGTCATAGTTTTGCCTAATGCACTCTTGATTGTACTGAACAAAAGTGCAAACGCAGATATCGAAAAATTATGAGTAAGATATTGATTGGAAGGTAACCTATTTTCCGCTATTTTTAGCAATCGAATCTACTTTAAAAAATGTTATTGTTATACATTTTACATATAGACTTATTTCAACGTAAGAAAGGTAATTTTGAAAATATATATAGATTTTACTATATTTTTCCAATAAATAGTTATGTGAAATTTTACGTAGCCTGGAAAAGGATTGCTTTAAAAGAAAGCGTTTACGTGATTTTTTACACGATAAACTCCAAAAATATATAGTCGCTGCGTAGATATACATTCAGTGAGCCGAATATGTGCAAGAATGTTAAAATTGCGATTAATTACTGTAAATTCTTACTCCGAGCTATGCCATCGAAGAAATGGTTTCAACTTTTCTGAACGTGACGACGTAGAGCCTGCAGTTAAATTACCGGTGCTCACGGTAAAAAATGATCCCCGTTGGTTTTAAATTGGTAATACTTCAAATCAGCGAAATGCACGTTTAAACCCTGTAATTTTTGAACTTAAATAAGCATAATGCCCGCCTGCTATGTTAAGTTGTAAGGGAGTCGCGTAAAAGTCATACATAGATTGTAACAGGTTCTACATAAAATATGATGCTTCATCAAGGGTACAAAGTCAGAACTTAACATTTTCAGGTTTTAATAAAAATTATCAGATAGATTACATAGCTACTGATTGCAATATTTACTCTATATATTGTGTAATTTTTAAATACTGTTGCAACAATAATAATTCAGCAACCGATTGATGCATTTAGTTAATTTTTTCTACTGGGGACGGTTAAAGCTACGTGATTCCAGCCCCAATACAATATTATACGTACATCTCCGCCTATGCGGGGAATCAATCAAGCAACACCATTTTCACGTTATTATTAGCCCGTTTTTATTATCGTTTGTAGCTAGTTTGTTTAATGAACCTGTAATGCTAATAATTTGATATGCAAATTAATGCTA
>JASANE010019986.1:0-47236 GCA_030248225.1 Trileptium ribeirensis | reverse complement strand
GAAGCGTATTATTCGATTTGACACCACACCAGTACCAATCATTCCATATCGTATATTTATTCCGGGGCAGTCGGTAACTATGGATAGTTGTTGTGGTAAATTTTATTAAAAAGGGATGGCATAGCTATCAGTAAGAATCATAGACAAAACTAGTGTGGCTAATATCTTCTTAAATTGTTTCATTCTGGGAATATCCGTACCAGTCTTCATCACCCTAGTTTACTGCTGGAAGAATAGAAAGGTTGTTACAAGATAGTTTTTAACGTTGGTCAGGTTTACTAATTTTCGTGCCAAGACAACCCTTACCCTTTGCGCAGCTAAGATATTTCTATACAAAGACGGTGTCAAGTACGATATAAGTCCCACGGTGTTATCTAAAGTAAGGCGTGCAGCTTGTCAACACGGGGAGGGGTACTTAGAACAGTCAATTTCAACCCTACATAATCGAAACATAACACTAAACACCTTCGAGGTAAGAGATTTATGTAACCTATAATGTTGAACAAGCTTAATGTCCTACACTATGACCCGTCAAATCCCCTCACCCTTGGGTCTGTCCGCAACCTATACCTAGCTGCCAAGAACGTAGGGGTTTCGGTAACACAGCCCCAAGTCAGGGAGTTTCTCAGCGGGGAGCCTCCATATACACTAGTAAAACCACGACCCCGGGAAAGATTTAAGCGAGTTAGGTATATAGTGTCAAACTTATATGACATTTTCCAGTCCGATCTCGCTGATATGCAGTTTCTAGCTAAGTCTAATGATGGAGTTAAGTACATACTAGTAGTTATAAATTGTTTCTCTAAGTACACTTGGGCAGTTCCACTGAAAAACAAAACCGGTGAAACCATAGCTAAGTCGCTTTCGGAAATCCTAGACTCTCTTCTCCCAGAAAAACCACGAAACTTCGTCGTAGACAGAGCTAAGGAACACTACAGTGTCGCTTTCACGGAGGTCTTCAAGTCTAGGGGCATTAATCTCATATATATATATATATATATATACCATGAATGACGAGTCTAAGACTGTATTCGGAGAGAGGAAGATACGTGATATTAAACGAAAGATATACATATACCTACGTAAACATAACACTTTGCCATATATAGACGTGTTACAGGATATCATAGACTCACTAAACAGGCGTAAGGTGCGTACTACTGGATTCAGACCCATTGACGTTACGAGACACAACGAAGTGCAGGTTAGGCGTAATCTATATCCCAGGCGGTTTGTTAAATACCCCCGAAAATTTAAGTTCAATATAGGTGATAGGGTTAAGTTACTTAAACGCAAGTTCCCACTCGCTAAAGCATTCTATCCAAATTGGACTGAGTAGGAGTTTATTATTAGCCAACAGATTCAATCAACCCCGCCTACATACAGACTAAAATCTATAACCGGGGAAGTTATCCTAGGCATATTCTATGAACCAGAGATGCAAAAAGTAACTAAACGAGGCAAGGTTTATGAAATAGAAAATATCCTTAACAGACGGAAGGGTAGCCGTGCTGTGGAGTTCCTAGTCCAGTGGAAGGGGTATCCGCTCTCTGATGCCTCCTGAGTTCCGGAGAAAGATATATAAAGACTCACATAACCCCCAAGACATAACAGTATGGAGTGGCGAATAGTGAATGTAACCGTTTGTGGAAGTTTTCAAAGACAGCTAGATTTATATGAATTAGGTGACAGACTATCATGTACCTACGACCCCAGTAAATTTAGTGGACTCATATACCATAACCGGGGGTGTTGGTTAAAATTCGGGTCAGGTAAATTTACTATAGTAGGTATTACTGATAACATAGACGATGAGGTAGATACGCTAGGTAAAGTAATCGGCGGAGAGTGTACGTACGCGGTGAGAAACATTGTAGTATCGGCCAAGCTTAGTCATAAATATAACCTACATAAACTATGCACGTACCTTCAGGTTCTTGGGTATAACGCAACATTCGATCCTCATGACCATATGCCTCCACTACTACTTAGATACACAGGTGCCACGGTACTAGTACACTATAGTGGTCGAATAATAGTAACTGGCATTAAGTGTTATGGAGTTATTGAAAAATTATTAAGTGAAATATCTACCCTCATTACCCGTAACCATGTATGTTATACTTGAATCACCGTCACTTAGCTGTAAGCTACCATCGCCCCTAGACACCGCAGACTTGGAGTGTGCCGTAGTTCAGCGTAACGTCCCCAACACGGTAAAGTATGTAACAGCAGACTTCATCGAATCCAGTTACTCCACAACGGGTAGTTCTAGAGTCATATTCACCAATTCACGTTATAACCCCCTACCGGTGTATCACAAAATTCGCGTAACGTCTCTCGAAGACATATCCGTGTCACTAAATTCCCCATGTAAAGCTACAGTAGTTCTTCATATTCGAAAAATCATTAAAAAGGATTGCTAAGTAATCACACTTACCTCCTCATCATGGATGCAGCACTCGTGCGACTACTAGCTGGCAGTTCTAAGCGTTCAGTACCCCTCAAGATAAGCAAACTCAAGGCTAAGAAAACTATTAAAAAGAAACGACGCAGTAAGAAGAGCAAAAAGCCTCGACGACGACGTTAAATTTACCTAAACTTAGTATCGTCACCATGTCACTATCACCACACCCCAAATGCAGTGTATCTGGTCTCGACATAACGTCCTTACGCCCAGTACAGGATGAAGTAGAAAGCGTTCAAGATATAGAGAGTGCATGCTTCACTGGGCTCCCTTCCGAAGATCACCTCACACCACTAGAGTTTAAGTTTGGGGGTTCCTCAGATTATATAGACGTAGATTCTATTATGATATACCTACAAGTAGAGATTCTAAACCTAAAACAACCACGGCCCCCACAAACCCCGAGTAAACCCCCAGCGAGTAAACACAAGAACCCTAAGAAACGGGATGTAGATGGACAAGAAATGTCAGGGTTAGCTAACTTGTTTCTATACTCACTATTTGAAAGGGTGGAATTAAAAATTGCAGGTAGGTCTATTTCCCTAGAACAGTCTAATTACCCCTACATTATGTATACCCTTTTCCACCTATACTTCCCACAAACAGTAAGAAAAAACCTACTTAACACAGCTATATACCGACCCGATGACGTTTATGCTTTCGATAACATAGACAATAATCAGGTTATTGCGATGCGGTTACTAGACCTGGAAACGAATAAGGGTGAGCTGCATGGTCGCGTGTACACAGACTTCCTAAACACGGGTAGGTTTATTCCAGGAAATGTCCCCATGAGTCTCATATTGTATCGCACAAAGCCCTCCTTCAGTGTCGCAGGTAAGCCAGGTGTTGATTGTAAGATTAAAATTAAACAGGCTAAGCTATATACGCCCTACGTGTCACTAACCGGTCCTAGTTTGGTTAAGTATCAGAGAACACTAAGCACCGCGGGATTTAAGTATCCAGTAGTACGTCACTCTATCACTATTAAGTCGCTAGGTGTGGGAGATATGAATGTGTCGTGGTCGTTTATAACTAACGCCATAGTACCTAGGAAACTGGTCTTGTGTCAGGTTAGGGCTTCGGCATATAATGGACAGGTTGATAAGAACCCCTATAACTTCGAAGACTTTGGCCTACAGAGCTTACAGGTCTTTGTGAATAAGAAATCCTACCCCTATAACGTCCCACTAAGCTTCGAGCCCTTCGGAGATAACTTACGCGCATATCATAACTTTTATAAGGGAACTGACTTCACTAACCTAGAACCAGGTTTTAACAACTTTGACTACGCTCATGGATACTTCATAATACTTATAACACTAAGCAGGGACGGGACGGCAAACTGTGGATATAACTTATCACCGGAAGTGGGTAACGTTGACATAGAGCTATCGTATCGAAAACCATTAACAGAACCTATCATGTTGCTTGTGCTAAGTGAAGTAGACAGTGTGCTAACTATAAAGGACCATGGAGAGTTCAGTTGGCAGTAAGGCGGTGCTTTTGCAGACACCATATAATGTCATAATCGCCGGATCTACGCAGTCGGGTAAAAGTTACTTTGTTAGGGAGTTACTTAGACACCACGACCGCGTACATGATCAGAAACTAGACAGGGTTTTATATTGTTATACTATGCCAGAACAGGAGCTATTTACCCTCCAAGGGGTTACACTTATACCAGGCTTTCCGGACTTTCTACTGGAAGAAACATAGCCACCAGTGAACACATTAGTAGTGTTAGACGATATGATGGATACCGTAGATAAGGGACTTATTACTCTATTCACTAAGATGCGTCATAGGCTAATTTCGGTAATTTTCATAGTGCAGAACCTTTATTTTTGTCCCAAGATAGGGCCTTGTTTAAGGCGTAATACTGACTACTACTTACTTTTCGAAAACAGGGGTGATAAGGCAATGATATCGGTTCTTGGCTCCCGTATGTTCCTCGGTAAACAAAACTATCTCCCTAGCGCGTATGAGAAAGCATTAAAAAGACCCTATGGTTATTTACCGATTAACTTAAAACCAAACACTCCCCGGGAATTTACACTATCTGAAGGATTCTTACCTCATGAGCAAAGTTATGTGTATATCCAGTGGTGAAATACCTACCAATAATAGTGGTGTTTAAATAGTAATGGGTCAAGACATTAAGGATAACTTAACCACGCTCTATTACTTAGAGACAGCACCAAAGGCATACGTAAATCCCCTACTCGCGGCAGCAACACCGTCACTCGTCAGGGCCATAGTAGAAATATGTAGGAACCTCGATCTAGGTAATGTTAAACTAAAACCAGAACAGAAGCAGTGGGGAGTCTTCATAAACGTGTATTGTCCACCCTAGGGTCTAAGACTGTATCCGTGGCTAGGAAGCGTTTAATATTAAAAAGACTAGGGTATAGTTTAGTTCCCAAATTAGTAACACTGGTAAAGTTGATACTTAACAGTATGTTTAAAAGTCATGACAGAACCCAAGAAGTATGCACTACTTGAGGAGTCGCTATTCGAAAAGCTAAAGGCTACAAGCAACGCTACGCCAGGTCACATTACTAAACCACAGTCACAAGTTATTGGTACGCTATCGCCCCGTACTATACTACAAGACATCGTCAACGTCCTACCACCGCGGTTACGTAACAAAGCCAAGATCCTAACGCATTACCTAGAAGATCACATATCACTCCACCACCAGGAACGTGTTCTATATCCCGATGGCTCAACCGGATCAAACTTTATCGACTTGGTACGGTACTCCGTCTCACCAGCAATGCTCAGGATACAACGACCTAAGGACGCCTCACGCTTCGCGGCAGTCATTAAAAAGGCCGGTGTTTCCGCAGCCGCAGTCGCCAGACTGGGAGGAAGTTCAGGATTCCGGGTCAAGTGGCAAACGTAATCGGCTATACTATAACCTTAACATGGAGCACGAGCGTCAGGTTACTGGGCCCCAAGGCGTGGACATGCTACTATTCTTCACCGGCTAGTCTCCGTTCTCAAACTTTCACGTTGCTAAATTCACGGAAGGCAACTTAACGTATCATAGCGCCGAGCAGTACTACCAAGCAAAGAAGGCCTACCACTTCGGGGATTACGACACGTATTATCGTATTCTTCAGTGCCGGTCACCGTCCAAGGCTCGTGAACTGGGTAATAGTGTTAATGCCTACAACTCTGAGGAGTGGCAACGTAAACGGTATGATGTTATGTACGACACGGTTTTGGCAAAGTTTACTAACAATTCTCGTCTAAGACAACTACTTATCGATACTGGGGACAAGGTTCTGGTCAATGCAACGATACACGACAGCTACTTTGGTTCCGGCTTAGCTCCTCACGATTCGGGTTATGAAGCTTCTTAGTTTCCGGGTAGTACCTCCTAGGTGAAATCTTAATGACTATCAGAACTGAAATAAAGAAGTGATTATTATGTGTGTGCATAAGCTAGTATATATTGTTTATTGTGTTTATAATGTTTTGTGTATCTGTACTTATGTGTGTTTAAAGTAAAAAAAAAGAAAAAAATCATCTGCGCTTCACAGAAGCTAGGTAACTGTATGTATTATCTAGACCACACCTTACTGTTAGAGTACGCGCGGTTATAGTTAAACTTATCTATTTTCAGGTTGTTATGGCTCAAGACATAATTGAGAAACTATTGCCACATCAACACATGACTCCACAAACAATGTCATGGATATGTACGTAATCCGGGTCACGGTGATATACAACTACGCTTCTACCAGTGGTTATCGGATCAGTCAATACACGCGTTCTTCGCGTTCATTCACTCACTTTACACTACCAATCAGCTCACTATTTACGTAGTGTTTAAAGAAGAAGCGAGGGCATTGGGATTCATGCCTAATGAAGCGGAAAGCATGGTCGAATATATTGACAATTTCTTGTACCGGGATTATTGGATTATCACAAAACCGAGATCGACTACTGGTCAGCACAGGAAGACGCACCGGAGGGGGGCAATTATCACGAACTGAAGGAAACAGAAGACCGATTTTTTAAGATAAAAGAAATCTATGCAAAACACAAAATCTTAGAGAAGCACCTATTGATATTCTGTATAAACTAGGTTGTACAAGTGACATAATTGATTTGAGTGTTGAAATGTGGCATTACTTTCCTACAGTATAGTATTTTGGTCAGTTATCTTGCTGTGTGAAAATGTATGAAATATGCGGCGGTTAATTGTGAAACTAATTTGTCTTTAGACCTATGTTATCACTCTTTGTTCCTTTCTTATATTATCTTACGTTCACAATAAATGTCAAATTAAGTGTATACCATTTCATTTGAAGCACTTAACAAAGTAAATACGGATATAGCACCCATGAAGAGCAGCGTTGACATTGCAACACATTCTACCAAATATGGGGATACAGTTCATCTAATTAAATTGTGTGTGAATATTGGAATTACATTGTGAACATTCCATCTTTACTCCATCCAGTAGTTCAATGAAATGTAATCAATGATGTCAGATGTGAATTTGCAGAGATGGAATAGGTTATATTTCGAAATTTGTAGTTAGTTTCTTACAGCAAGCTATTCGTTGAAAAAAAAGGAGTGGCTAAACATCGAAATTTTTAAGTAAAGTTTCTAGTTTGTTGATTACTGGATATAGAATTAATGGTTGATATTACTAAAGGTCTGTTTTTTAAATGTTTTTCAAATAAAATCTTATTCGCTTTGTTTTATTCTACTGCAGTAATCACAGTAACTCTATTACTAACTAGTAAAGGAATTATGCACTATCAAAATAATAAAGTGATAAGAAATAAGTAAATAAAAAACATTGTATCGAAAAAAAAATTCAGTCATTGTATGCCAAGCATACCAAGGATTGTTGTCTCAGATTCAAATGTAAAGTAAATCTTTAGTCAATGGCTATGCATTTTAACTATACGCTGCATTGGATCGTTGGGTGACCACATGTCCTCCATTTTTATAATCCGAAAATTATTAACACTAGCTAAATCCGATGAAAAAAGCTATTACACTGATAAACCATATGAAATAGCAAAGCTAGCTATGCAATTAATTATTAATTATAATCGTGTGAGCCACAGAATCTAAGATTCCACTTTCGTGTTTCGTGCAGCTGAGTGTGGACCGTTCTCTTGAATATGTGCTAAGTCTTCAATTGTGCGTGCGGCATGACTTTAACAAGTGGAATACCTGATTTAGTAATAATCCTTTGCGACAGTAGCTGCAGCTAGGGAAAATAGTATTTCTGGAATTAATGTCTGCATGGATCTAGGGTATACATCCAACAGTGACAAAAATATCAAAATTCAGAACGGGAGTAATACTGCCATTTCATAGACAAGGGTGGCCTCTATAAATTCACAAAATCTTAGCATAATAACTGCACATTCGCTTAGATTACGTCGAAGCCACGCAGCAGCAGAGTAATAATAAACTTCGGGAATTACGTAGGGTAGAAAACCAACGGTTATGATCTTTTGTAATAAGTTGATTTACATGCGGAATCTATTTTTGGTTATTACTCGTGAATTAAACTTGTGTGTCATCTTAATGCATAAGTGTCTAGCAGATGGCACTTAAAATATGGTTTTGAGAGAGAGGCTGTCCAAAATTATCCAATGATCGATTATTACATTACTCTGGAGTAACTAAATAATACTAACTTAGATTTGTAAATAGCGACTCAGCCTTAAACATAATTTGTGCCATTGATACGGAAATACACAGAATGCTTCACTTCTATTGTAATTAACCGCTTTATGGAAACTAATTTTCCATTATGTATCAAAGTGTTATTCAAATTTTGTTTTTATAGTTAGCTTCTCAACATTTTTTAATTTATATGACCCGGATTCTGGGCACTACAATGACCGTTGTCGCCCAAACCATACTGATTGGTCATTGTACAACCACCTTTGCCCGTTCCCATTGATTCTTGCTGGTGTGCTTGTTCCCATGCTGGAATGCCATATAGCTTCATTTCAGGAGCCAAACCAAATTGCAGTGGGCTAAATATGTGACCACCATATTCTGGCATCTGTGTGTTATTCCATCCACCATACGTTATATGAGGCGTGTAATTTCCCATCATTAAACCGTAGCTTCCGTAATTTGGGGCAATGAGTGGATACTGATAAGGCATTACTTGTTGAGGATATATGAATGGCATCCCTTGATTAAAATTATAAGCCATTATGGGTTGTCGCTGGAAAAATGGTTGCATAATCTGTTGTCCAGCTGCAATTTGCCCAAACGATTTTGGAGCCTGTTCGCTTAGTTGTTCCAATCCAAACTTCGGCTTTTCACCGTTGGATTCCATTGTGTCACGAATTACACCTGTGTTTGCTACATTTTTAGCGACCGTGGGTATACTAGCTTCTTTCTCATGTGCCCTTTGTGCCTTTATTGTAGGTTTTAAATCAAGCATTTTGTTGCAATTTGGGTTCGGACTTTCGGTCGGTGTATAATTTATGTATGGGTAAGGCGAAAGCTTTTTCTTGACAACCGTATCGCTTTCGGTTACCGACTTTATTTTAGGTGTATCCAAAAATTTAAATGGCTTCGGTGAGTTTGGATACATTGGGCTCCGTAGAAAGAAACAGTTTTGCTTTGTTAAGGGAGGTTTTGTGACAGTTGCTTTGGGGAAGGAGTACCAAATATCGGGCTTGCGCGTATCGATTCTGAATCCGATGAATATCCTGAACCTTTATGACGTGCTTCCTGACGAAGTTACCACACTTCCTGACGAAATTCTGTAAAGTAATTATGAGGGGAAATATACAAATTATCCAAGATTGGATATATCAACAGTCAACAAAATCATACTCTTATAATTTTGGTCGTTACAAGTAAATTAAAATTACTATCTGTGGAGTTCTTTGGATTTACTGGCGTTTTCTATTACAAGCACGTTTAAAGATAACTTGTTGCAAAATGTACATAGTCGAATAGGATGAGCTCTATACGGCCAGACTAAATGAGACATCAGATACCTAGACAACTATTTCTTTCTAGAATTAACATACGGTTCAAAACTTTCATCGAAGCTGATAGAGTTTTTGCACAACCATAAATCATATTTTAAGACATAAAGCGCTGCGTTAACGCTACCATGAGGCTCAAATGTTAGGTTTAAGGTTTAAATAATGACGCGTAGTTATCACAGGCACGTATGAAAAACTTTATATGCGTGAGCGTAGTATGTCAAGTTTCTAAGAGTTCTATGAGATGTGCCTGAAAAAGGTCAGAGATAGCGCCAACACTAAATAGAAAAATATTAATTGTGCTCTTCTCTGTGCGCGTTTAATTTCACGTTTTTCCATAGCTTCAAATTTTCTGAAAATCACAGCATAATTTAACTGTTAAATCTTCATTCAGTTGACTAGCAAGAACTCATTATTAAAGTTTTTAGAAAATTAGATACTTCGATTGAGCCTGTGTGTTTTGTTTATATCAAGCTTAGTAGCCACCAATCTCCTTCCATAGATATGAAGAAGGATAATTGTATTTTAAGAATTATATATAGCGTGCTTGAACCTGGCTGGTTAAAGATGTGTTGAATATCACTACCTGGAAGAGAGGAAGTTAGACAAGACAAAAGTAGATGATGTCGGAAGTTTTGTCAAAACTAAAGATATGACGGTTATTTTGTTAATACGAAGCAGGAAGATTATTAGTATCCTACCTTTTCCATACGCAGCAATACAGGACTTGGAGTTTCTGGAATTTAATTTTTGGGGATTACACTCTGATGCTTATCTTTTTTTCTATCGGCCTAAATTAATGAAATAATTTTAGTATGATTATTAATTTGCGACTTTATAAATGAGCAATATAAATATAATCACATTATGTTTTTGAAACAATTACTCAATAAATTTATCGCTAGAAAGCTGATAAACGACACAATCCAACTGTTTCACATAAGACTAAAACTAAAATTGTCTAAATTTTGAAAATGGCACTTTTATTGGACAAATTTTAAGCTTTGGCTCATAGCTCGAAAACCGCAGATGCCACAAAAATCTGTAGCATATCAAACTTGTAATTGTTGCTTTGGTTATTCCGGTTATAACTGCCATTACCTGATTCGACACCTCTGAGAAAGGTTATTATTCAAGATTTTCGGAGGTCCATATAGTCAAAATAAAGTGCTATTCTCGATAACGTTTTCGTGTTTGAGCCAGAAAAAATTAGGGTTAGGGCATTGGATTTAACTCAGTGTAAATCAGACACTACAACGCGTCTAACAAAACAATTTTTCAACAATAAACTCAAACGGTAATGAGTTTTAGATGCCACAGCCACACAAAGATTTGGAGAAAATTCAGCTAGCTTTATTTGGAATATACACCATAACATTAAAATGGAACCCACAATCTTCCTGTGGCAGTGATCTCTCAAATAGGTTTCATAAATGACAAAAGAGGGTGGGAAGGCTAGCACCTTAAGTTTACTCACACATAAGCCTGTTTATCATATAAACTGGATTCCACTAGCCCAGCAGTATTACCGGAGCATATAATTTTCTTAAAATCTCCACTTTGAGTTGCTGGAAAACGAAAATATGAATACAGTGTAAATATTCTGATCCCCCAAAAAATTGCATAAAAACTTACCATGTTGGATATTAAAGTTAACGCGAATAGAGGTTTCAGTAGAAATTAGAAGTACACTTTATATTCCAATTGCAATATAATAATCTGCTAAAACATTATTGCAAACTTATAATGTCATTGAGAACTTTGAGGTATTATGTTTTATACAATCACTAAACTGGCTGATTATAGTAACAAAATACAGTCGTAAGGGAAAATGGAGCTACTGTGGTTAACTATCCAAAACATGGGCTTTAGTTAATTTATATAATCAGACCAACAGTTTCAGCTGTCTTAAAAACTATAAATATTTTGTGCCCTTTTAGAAAGCGCTATAATGAAACTAAATTATTATTCTAAAAATTATGCTATGAACCAAGGACAGCACTATGTAGGCTCTAAGAAGATAAACCACGGTGAGATTAAAAAATTGAATCCGCATATTTATAAGCCTAAATGTCATTATGAAAGGGCGGATTTTGAGCCTAGCTTGGCGTTGGGCATGGGTGGTTAAACATTGCACGATGGAAATCAGTTCAGAGTTTGAAAGTTAATTAAAGAAAAATTATAAATTTTGTGCTTACCTTAAGGTAGAAACGCATATAAAATTGCGCTAAAAGGAAAACCAGAGTTCCAAGCTTAGGAGATAAACGTGAGAGGTGAGTTGACGGTGATGTAGATTTTTAGAATGTGATGTGAATACATGGCTATTTCGATGGGTAGTGTATATAATATGTGAAAATTAGAGATGAATTTCACCAGATTTTTTTCCATTTTTATTGTAACCTACGCAAACTGTGTGTTAACTGCTATATTTGCCTTGCCGCAAAACGCCTGCATTGACTAAATCTATTATGATGTTAAAACAATAATTTAAGACATTAAACCCAACGGTCTCAGCGCTGCATTTTGTTAAATGTATAAACGTTAGACACCTTAGAATAAAACAACCTGTAACTAAAATAACATAGTTCTATTGATACCTAGCTGTATCGGACGGTAAATAACGTATAACAGTAATTGTGAAGATATATATATATATAAATTTAACGCTATTTTTAAAATATAAAAAGGTTTAAATATTTTTATCAGTTTTACAGACAAAAATTTCCAGCAAAAAAGCTTACAATAAAACGCTTATAATTAAAAAAGCATCCTATCTGGTTGGAACTTTAACGATGTTTAACTAAAGGTTTTGGTGAATTATTACCGATTTTAACTGAAAGAGTTGATTATTAGTAAAGCTGAATTTAAAAAAAATTAAACCTTAACCTAGGTCTGCTTATATTAGGTACCCGTATAATAAGATAATGTATTTGTATAGCGTGCTATCTAGTAACGTGAAAATCCAATGGCCTTAAAGTCTACAGTTCGAATAGGTTTGCCTGAAATCCTCGGGTAATGATACTGTTGCACGATAAGGTAATAATGAATTAATATTCAAGACAACAAGATAGCTTGGGATATCAAAAAAAATGTCGACTGAGGCGGTATTCGAACCCAGGACCGTGGGCTTTAATATTGCCTGACAAAAAGTTACAAAATAGTTTTTCATCTGAAGTACGGTGAAGACATAAATAAACAACTTTGATACAAACTGGAAGGCACAATGAGAGGTTAAGGCGCATGAAATATAAGAGTTTGTCAAAGTCCATCCATACATACTTTAATGAGGTATATCAGGCAGAAATATTTGACAGTTTCAAAGAATTTAGTACACTAAGACCCAACAGGTCAGGCAGTAATCGAATAACATTTCCTGTTTAGAAAGTATTAATGTATAGCGAAGCAGTGCAATACACAGTTCATCCGCAGTGTTAAATAAAAAATTTGTTCGGTTATTAATGTTTCAGTATTTAAAACTATAACCATGTTTATTAATATAGCGTAGAGAAAAAATATGTAAAATTATATGATAGTGATCTGTTTAAGATCATAGATTGGTGAAAGACCAAAACAAACAAGTTAAGCGGACCAAGTTTTTTATTTGTTGTTAACTAATACACTAATATTTATAATACACGTTTTAAAATAATTACCAATTTTCTTTAAAAATTCCTTATGAACATAAACGGGTCAGTGTTACGCAACATTAATTCAAATAATGACAATAAGGTATTTGTTGAAATTTAAAAAGTAATGAAGTTTAGCAAGTTAAGCAGATATTGAATGTCACGTATCATTTAAGATTGTAGTAAATTGTCAAAGATTAATCCGAGCGACAAAGGATGGTGTGATGCGCTGATAAATATAAAATATTGTTACGGAGCATAGACGCAAGAGAATTGAGGCATTATGTACAACAAAATTGTGCGGTATAAACAAGACATATATTAAAGATGGTAGTGCAGAAATTATTGAGCCCGCGGGTACCCGTGCAAATCAAGGCCAGCTCCACCAATCCTCGATACTACAAACATACAACACGCAGATACACGATTCGATGCACACGCTAATTACACCATACAAGCTTCAATACTCACGCTAATTAAACCATACTGGTAAAACGCCACTTCAAGGTCAAATCCTCAATCCTCGCACCGCGAACCTGTGGACGTACTGCTCCCCCTATACTACTTTTGTCGAAGACGAATGTTACTAATGGCCATCAGACGATTTAATATGTACTTCCCGATGCATGATGCATATTCTTTCAGAATTATTACAGCTATCCGGATTATAGCAAATTTAGAAATATCAGCTTTAGCAAACATTTACAAATTCAAATCTATTCAGAACAAATATATCCAAGCAACGCCGGCAACTGCGTAGCTTGCGTTATAAAGGGCGCAGCATGTGAAAGGTTTTGTCTCCACAGTCGACGTCATACTGTCCAAAGGTACACAGTAGGCAAACATACACTATGCCATAATACAGATGGTGCGCACTATCAACCTGTTTATCTACGGAGTCTAAATCTCCTGGCGGAGTCAATGTAAAATTGGCAACGGTGCCCGGCCATCTTTCGTGACCCCTCGACAATAGGAATACCACGGTATGGGAATTATAAGTCCCATTGCCAACGGCACCAGTCTATATTATCCCTAGTTTCTATCTTGAGCTCCAAATAAGTATTCCACTTAATTGTAAACAAAACCCATAAAACACCATAATTTCATAAGTTAAGACATGTCCTGCATTTAACCGAGTATTAAAGGCATTCGACATTAAAACTGACTTCTTCAAAAGCAATTTTCCGCGATAAAATATTAGACGAGACTGTTCAAAAAATATCCGTATCCGCCAACCTCATTTATGGCAAAAATTTCTTGATTTTTGGTTTCCTTTGGTACCCACATTTCAAAAATAAAAATTTTCTCTACAGGTGCCGGTTTAGAAATATCTTAAAAGTTACACTGGGTTAACTTACTAAGGGATTCTTCAACTGTATCGATCTCACCAAAATCCTAAAACTTAGATCCGCTAAACTCAAAGCGCTCCAAAACAATGTTAGGCAACGGAGGGCTTTGCAGCCAAACGGCCGCGCAGGAAAGCCTACAGGTCAGCAGCTAGGCGACGGCAAAAAGACGGCTGGTTGCGGAGAATTATCTCTTATTATGATATGAATTTAATATTCGCAGACGCTTCTTCAGCCTTTGCTGTACAATTTTCTCGACTATGATATAAGGGTTTCATAATTCTAGGGTTAAGTTGCCCAGTCCTAGGCGCAGCCAAACTGTAGCCAGACTGCACTATACTTAGTGCTGCGTGACTACCTTCTTTGAGGTCTGTCAATGACGCATATTGTAATTTTATAGTAAACATGTTACTTAAATATGACAAGATGGAAAAGTTGCATGATGGTAATTGGCGATTATATATAAATACATAAAAAAAAGTCCGATAGTCTTGTTTAATTTACTCATTATGCCTGCGGCAGAGCAACGGATCACAACACAGCTGACAAAGCCTTTCGCAACCCTCTGAACAGCATAAAATTGAGAATTACCGGCTGGCCGATAGGTTTCACGGCCGTTGCCTTAACCACTCCAAAAACGCCCTTAACACTAATGCGGCATTGACACAAAATAAAAGATCCGTAAAAAACGAGTTGGGCAACTAAAATAACCTACTCCTTCATCTCAGGCAATACAAATATGTTCAGCAATAATCTGATTGAAAACCAGTACAAACCATTTTGATAATACTATCAAGCGACACAAAGCACTAAACAAATCATTTTGTTATTCGAGATTGTACCTCAAAGCGTCGATAATCTTGTTTCAATGTTTAAACTTGTGCGGCAACAAGTGGAAGCAACTTGGGCGGTAGCTTTTCAGCCCTAAATGACAATACAGAATGCTTCGTAAAACATTGTTCAGTGGCTACGGGCCGTTCGTTACGTGGCATTACGTAACGAACGTTCCATAGCAGATACCGCCTTCTCCAAGTGGTGGACAGGCTATTTCGACCTCCCATAATTTATGCCCCAACTAAATTTTGGACTCCCGGGACCCAAAGTTGAACTAGGGAATCGCACCATCCAAGGTATTTTCGGTGCGGCGCCCCCCCCAAGTTCTGAACTGCGGAGACCCCAAGTACAGGTTGGAGAAGATAGAGACGCGAAAAAGGTCTTTGGTCGTGAAGTTTTAAATTTTTAAGAATTTGTGATTATATGTATGTGTGGCGATCACCAAAACGGTCGACAGAAGAAATGAAAATAACGTAATTTTAAGATTCAAGACTAAATCATTAAACGATGATTCTGATGCAATAGATAAAGACTACGCAACGCTATTCTGATGCAATAGTTAACTGTATATAAACCATGTATTATATGTAATAAATCACTTATTTCATTGAACCAAATATGTATATTTTACAGCGATACGCTAAACACAGGATAGTAATCATTAAACTATATAATCATTTAAAGCGATTTTCAAACTGTTATTTTGCGTGTAACGTTGTTAATTTTAATATCTACAAGACGGATATTTTCTCGCGTATTCAGACACAGTTGGTTAACGAAATTAAAAGTTCCAAAGGTGCAATCTTGTTTTCACATGTCTAGCTATGTTTATATATAACGTTGTTTGCTGACATTAACGAACGAGGGATAGTGTTTGGGAACTTGAAATTTTGCTAATCTATTTTTACGAGTAATGCCGACATTGTCTAAAATCGAAACGAATTGCAGTAAAGGTTAAAAGCAAATATCGTCACGAAGATCGAACATTTGAGCAAGGAGCTATAACGCCAGCATCTTACTATTCAGCTATAGTTGTAAATGTAAACAAATTTACCAAAAGGCTTTATCGTAGATATAATATACAAATAAAAAGCAACGAAGCGTCAATTCGCTGGTCACATATAACAAATTAACTGCTTCAAGTGGGTCCATGGTGTAGTAGTTAGCACTTCAACCCACTCCTAGTGGAAATATTCAAGTTGTTACAAAATTCCTGGCCTATAGGAGCTTCCTTTCGAGAACGTCATACAAGGTAAACCAAAGTGGATTCGATGTGATGTCACATAAATTTCAGTCGGACTAAAGTTATTTTGTTTAAGCACGTGTAACAGGCTGTGTTGGATGAATATACATACTATCGTAAAAACCCCAAATCCACCGAAAACAAGAGACAACGCACGAAGTATTTAGTGCTGGACTCATAACTAAACCATCCCATTCAGCTTACTGGAAAACCTATATGAACAACTCTTGACATATTTAATGACAACCAAATCATTGTATTCAGCCTTAATACCTATACACAAACCATTCTTAATGCCCTGCACACAATACATAATCAGACAAAACACGAAAACATTTCGCTAATTTGCAAATCGCTATTTCTGGCAAAGGGTCGATAAATCATATCCGAGCCTATAGAAGTGACCTGCAAGTTGTAGATCTCGATGAGCTGATTCAGAATGGTGAATTCTTCTCCATGTTTCGAGACCGTGACAGACCCGTACGGCCACATTTGACAAAGAACCAATCGCATAACTAACTAATCGCAAAGAACCAATTTGGCAAAAATTAGCCAAACGCATAACTAACCCTCTCATGCCCGTAAGGTCCAAATGGACCCAACGCACATTGCGGCTCGTTGTGTTTACTGAGTATATATTGTACGTTTGAACGTGCGTTGTTATTCGCCCGCATTGTGAGGTTCCTTAAGGAACCGAGCAACAGCTCTCAGATAGCTCAATGGTTTGTGTACACAAGTTTCAACCGTACGTTTCAGGTTCGATCCCTGGCGCAGGCTTGAGTTTGTCAAACATTGCACGATACTCAAATTAATTCGGGCATGAAAGGGTTAAGAACCTGTTTGTTGCCTTGTTTACCTGGAAGACGAGAGGTAGGAGCTGTTTGCCTTTAACTAAATAAAACATCGTCGACACTTCCTGTGGAACAAAAAATAAACAATCAGTCCATTCGAAAATGAGTTGAGCGATTGTAACAGACAAAAAAGAGATTTGATGAATTCCCCCAAATAAACTCAATGAAAATTCCACTCGATCCATTTCAATAATCAATTTCTAACCCATAAATAAATATCTCTCTCATATCTATATGTACGAATAAGAATTACATAATTAAACAAACCACTATCTACCCTTTCTCGAAATGTTTCGATATCATCGCAATCATTCACGACATTGTGAATGTCTGATGTTTTTATACACCACCAACACTGAATCATTAAATGTATTCGTACGCGTATTCGCCATAATAAAAATCATAAATTCTGTGTATCGTCTGTAAAAGAACATCTGAATGCAACTGGGCCAATATTGCCAAATGATTTCAAGGAATAACATGTATCATACACAGTTAAATAAAACCCGAAAACAATGTCACAGGCCGACGGCTGTGAAAATACTATGCAACGCTATGCTTAAGTCTTAGGTGTTTGTTTAACATTTTAGGACTTTATTTAGCATTACAATGCAACATATTTAGCACTTATGCTATGACGTAGCATAAATGTTCCTACTAAAAGAACTGCAAAATGTTTACAGTTATGCTAAAATATATCGCAATATTGCTGAATATTTAGCATAAACATTTTGAGTGTTGCAGTGTTACAATACCACTTTCTAAAAAATATTGCTTGTTATATTTATTATCAGTAGTTTACATTAGTTATGCTAAAATATATCGCAATATTGCTGAATATTTAGCATAAACATTTTGAGTGTTGCAGTGTTACAATACCACTTTCTAAAAAATATTGCTTGTTATATTTATTATCAGTAGTTTGTAACAGCCCGAGTTTTGGTCGAAATCTCAAGCATCCAAAATCAGGCCATAGGGGCCTCAAAATTCAATGGATAAAGGGCGATCGGATACAGGTGGAGCGTGGTCCGGACTATAACTTGTGCATGATTGTTCGTTGTTATAAAATAAACTTCATGTTATCATTATATTGTATTGATACGGTCACGTTCCACCAGCCCGAGGTGCGCGGGGTGATTCCGCACCCAAAATTGAATCAATATCTTATGGTTAGGGTATCCGATCGATCCCCGGACAATTATTGCTCTATATATATATTAAAACGTTGTGTCATTATCTTGTATGTGGACTATGGGTCGGATGCGTAGTCGGATCGGCCGGGGACAAGGGGGAGAGACCTCGCGTTTCATCACGATCTGACTTAACGGATTCTGTTAATTAGGTGCCCCAGGGTCGGTTCCGGTGCGCATCCGTGCCCAAAATAAATGAATTATATTATTGTTACTAAAGTGTGCAATGGAAGTTGTATATGCCCTGTGTGTCGGGATGGACCGGGGTGGAGTGCAAGACTTTTATCAGAGTTCGAAAGGGGGTTTTATTTTAATTCGGACCTGTCCTGACACGCAGGGAAAGGAACTGTGTATAAAATGTACATGCAAATGTTCCAGGGGATGTTTTGAATGGCATCTAAAAAATGGTAAAATTGACCAAAAGCAACAAAAGTTATCATTTTCAAGGGGTATCAGTAAATTGAAATTTTGGGGGTTTTTATTGATCTCGAACAAAAAAGGGGATATTGAACTATCATCAGGTACCTGTAAGGCTGCAAAATCACTCGTGCGGGTCAACCTCACCTCAGCCCATAAGTACTTATGGACCCCCGATCCCGCGTTTAAGCTCTCAAACTTTCGGGCCATAAACCACCGCATCCTAAACCAAAACTTCTTGATTTTTCGAGCCCCGTACCTTAATTGGGTCCTATACTAATTGATTCACTGAAAACCGGGGCCACCCGCCTCAACGGACCTTCACGGGAACCCCATAACTCAATCGGGACCCAGAAATTCCCTATCGTGCACGCATTTCTCTGCTCTTAGCGGGTTTCCTAGGGGGGCTCACATTAAATCTACTAGTCTCATAAGCAGGCGACCAGCCAGGGCATGGATATGATCCCGCCCCCGGCCGCCTGCTCCTTTCCGTTCCTGAAATATATACAAAAAACTAACAAGATTACAATACAGTTGATGCGCCTAAAGCGCTTATATATTCTGCCATTGCTACAGGCCTCGCGCCGACCAGCGCGAGGTTTAGTTGTTTTTGTCTTCCTGTTTTGAGCCCATTGCTCGCTTTGCCAAGCTGGTTATTAATCTGTCTGATATGAGCGACCATCGATGGCCAGGGCAATGTTTATTATGTTTGCTTTGTGACCAGCGCCGACTGAGGGGGCCTTTGTATTGCTTCTCTTGCCAGATAATGGCTTATTTTGTAGTTACAATAGTTGCTTTAGCATATATTCTTTATATGTACACATATGTATTTTGTTCAGTTATAGGTGGGCATTTCAAATCTTCAAACTTCTCGGCTCTTTTGTGGTAGTGAGACCAAAACCGAAGACCAAAAAAGTGGGGAGAGTTTGGGGTATAAAAGAGACTGCCCGATTCTCCGATCGGGACCAGTCGGGTTTTCTTTTGTAGACTTTGGCGGTTGTCGCCAGATTTTAAATTTTCGTCTTAATAAGGTTTTTCGTTTTTCTTTTGCCTGCTTTTGAGTATGCTAGGGTTGGTTTCTCGCCGTGCCCCCACGGTGGAGAGCCTCCCCTGGTTTGATACGCGTTTCGATTAGGCAAGGGCCGTCCTTTGCGGACGTTGAGGTGTCGGAAGGATGCCTCGCGCGCCCGCAAAGGACAGCCCCGTTGAAATTCGCGAAATTATTCGTCTAAAATTTTACGCTCACGAATATTCCGACTGGTTCCCCGCTCCCCGGACATTTCCTTTCTTTCACAGGTCCGGGGAGTGATCAAAATTTCTACTATTGGCAGTGCTCAGAATGTCTAGGTTCCGGCAAAAAATCTAGAGGCCACAGTTTCGGTTTATGCGATTGAAATCAAAATTCCACTACGTGGCAAGTGATTCTGTTTTTGGAGATACTCACCGAGAATTCAACGTAGTGCTGATTATTTGGCAGCTCGAGGAGGTCACTAAGTGGTGGTTCGGAAGTTCAGCAAAATCCTGTAGGTACTAAAGCAGTGACACCCAGGACGTAGCCGTTTGCACCCAAGGGTGACACGCGCTGTCCCCAACTGTTTGAAATCGGGCGTCAGCGTCGAATCCCCATTCGGTCGCTGTGTTATTATTATTGCTGCTTAATGGGCGATGCAAACGACTGCGGGCCCGGCAAAATTTTAGAAGGCTCAGTAGTTGAGAACGGAACGAGACAGGGGCTGGAGTTGACGGTAAGCTAAATTGCATTCAATCTTGGTGGGAGGTGGTTTTTCTAACCGTGCAACTACGGGGAAAATCCACCTCGGCACCTGGGAACGAGTTTCAAATTAGTCAGATCGCTCGCGGGCCACTCCAGCCTCTGCCGCGAATACACAAAATTTAGGGAACCCCAGTCTTGGTTTTCTATCTTGGTTTTGTACGTATAGGATAAGCTTCGCGGTTCACTAGACAGGCAGCCTTGCATTGGTACAAGGGGCAATTGTTCATGGGTAAGAATCTAAAATGACGGGCCAGACATATGTAGCGTATTCGTCCAGGATTTAACGTTCAGTTCTCATTCGACCGACGAGTTCAAATTGGTTAAATGTTACTCAAGGTAGTGGGTTAAAAAGGGGAATATGCTATTTGTATTGGGATATCTTACAGGATATCCGATCTAAGATGTTATGTTATAAACATTGTTAATATGTCGCGTTGTGCCCCAATTGGGCGATGGTTTTAGTGTGCAAACCATGTAAAAAATTTGACTCAATAGTAAACGAGTTAAACTGTGTCTGATTTAACTAAGCGGTTCGGAGTTTTATATTATTGTCTGACCCCAACAGGAGTTGTCAACGATAGCTAAACCTTTCCCCCAAAAAAGTTCTGGAGCAAGGCAGAATTCTACGCTACGGCAAGCAAAACCAGACTCCGCCCCACGTCGCGTGAACTTCATCCGCTAAACCAAAGTCACTTGCGCGACCCTGCTTTGAGGTCCGGGCTGGCGACCTTCGATACCCCGCACTAACTCTGTGGTTGTGGGCGTTATCAAAAGTGTCTCCGCCGCAAGAGCCACATAGCCAACCACTGCTCTGCGTAATTCGCCACCTAACTCACTAATATTACACTAGTGTTTAGAATCTTGACCTTCAAGGGATTGGGGTCCTCGCCTCAATGCCCTAGTGCTGTTTGGCTTACTAGGTATAGGGTGCTAGGATTAGGAATACCGTAAGGAGTCACAACCAAAACTGGGCCGCTATTAGGATCCGGACCAGGCACTCACCAGTAGCCTTTATTTTGGGGATCTACCTTCTAATGCGATAAACGGGGGAACTTTACTCCGGCTATACTGGGATCAGAGAACCCCACTTAGGGAATCCAATGGATTATGAGGGAAAGGCGAGTCAGCCTTACTACCTGTGAGCAGGCTTAAGGGTTGACTCTCCCTCGGGGGACCTCATACCATTAGACACGTGGGCCATTATAGGGGCCAGGCCGAACACCCTGGTTAACCCGCCGGCAGCCTACTAAGCTAAGCGGTTCCCTTAGGTCATCGCATAGATCACCGGGGAGTCGTGGAAGCCGGGTTGTCCGGGCACCACAACAGAGTAAACCGTGGTGCAGCTGGGATCCCTTAGGGCCAGAACTGGTCCTAGTACAGTTTACATTAGTTATGCTAAAATATATCGCAATATTGCTGAATATTTAGCATAAACATTTTGAGTGTTGCAGTGTTACAATACCACTTTCTAAAAAATATTTCTTGTTATATTTATTATCAGCAAAAAACAAAAAAATAAAACACCAAGGGCTAACTGAAATAGTGGCTTATGCAACGCCTAATTTATAGCTCGCAATACTATTTTAGTTTCCCTCATAAACACTAGTTACATAAATTTATTTCAATCGACCAATCAATAATATAATACATTATATATTAATATTTAACAGGATTTATCCATGGAACGTCGAGAATTTCAGGTTATTGGTCGTATGGTATATACATGTACATTTGATACAGTTGATTTTAAACCGGTCGTTCAAAATGATGTAAGAAACAACTACGTCAACCAACGCATAGCACAAGAATCTATGCATTGGTTGACGTAGTTGTTTCTTACATCATTTTGAACGACCGGTTTAAAATCAACTATATCAAATGTATATGTATATACCATACGACCAAAAAATATATACTGCATTTCATGAGAGTATCATTTAGATATTCTCTTGTAGTTTCATCATTCCTCCGATAGCACCGCTTGGCCTGTGTATCGGTTGAACTGTAGTTAATAAACACAATATATATGCATAAGAGCTGAAGAACAAGAAACAGGTATATATAGGGAGCCAGACGGTCTATAACAAAGTGACCAGGTGACCATATCATATCTTGTGACAGGCGGCAACAGAAAATTCATTTTGCGATAAACATGCAAATGTTCAGATACACTTTCTCAACATGGCAAAATCGATATAAAACATAGGTACTTGTCGCTGTTCCGCGATCTTAGAGGGATGCCGTCTCAAGAGGATGCCGATACAATTTGACGACCACCACTGAGGACGCATTTTAGCCGATTTTACGCCCATTTTTGCTAAAATATTCCAAGGGGGTGGTAGCCAACCCTGAATCGCTGCTTCGGCAAGTACGGTATAAAATTACGTATAATTGAAATATGTATATAGAAAGATGCGTCATAACAGCATATAAAACAAATACTAATATTATCGTACATCATTGTTGTGCAAAATGAAATGTATTAAACCGAACAATCGTTGCTTTATTGTCAAAAATGACCTGAGCAATACACACGCTGTACATGAGCCTAGTTTCCAACTTTGATACAGCTACATATTATTAATTATATGCCATAAAGTGCACTTTACCGACAATACAAAATTAGTTGTCTTTTGAAAACATGCATATGTCATAGCACACAGTAAGCGGTATTACGCAGTGCCCAAATGCACGGATCAGGTCGTCTCTTACTTGTGATTCAAAAGCACAGACACCCAGTCACCAAAATTAATAATATATCTCCATTTAATGATTCATAATATTAATTCACATATAGGGTAGCTTTGAGTATAACTTGTTACAGAATGAATTATAATTTGGATATAGATTAAAAGTCAAATTAAGACAATTTCATAGAAGCACATATTTTATAACGTTAATCGAGCATAGGGTATTAGTAAACTGTGTCAACAAAATTTGATTTTATAATTATTGCTTTTATTCGAGTTTTTCGGAATTATTTTCAACGGTATTTGGCTTTCACAAAATCATTTACATCATATTAATAAAATAACGTAAATGGCGATTCCACTGTTACTCGAAACATCGAATTTGAACTCATAGTGACCTTTTGAATCTAACAGATTTGAAGTGTCGACTCTATAATGAGTCGACTCTTTGAAAGTTTACCCTAACTACCGTATATATTTATTCTCCGAACTATTACTACAAAATGGTTTTCAAACATGTAGCAATGGTCCACTTGTACAAATTTAGTACAATACAGGGAGTGTACGGAATCATTTATATATAGACATGAAAATTCGTATCAAAATTAGAAGCCCCCACCATATTACAGGTATCAAGCCGTACTTATTGCATTTTCAACCAAATATTCTTCTACATTCTTTTGAGCAAATGACTTTCAGCAATATTAGGTTACCCATGGCATTGCAGATTCAATTTTCCCAGATTTCATTACTGAAATCTTTATTTTCAATGACAGACAAGTTCATTTTCCACGTTCTCCTCTATTGTGTCGAAATTACTAGGCGATTTTGTTTAATGTTCACCTCGTGGTGCCTTTACTAATTTGTTCCCCTAACGCTATGTGATAGATTGGATGGTTAGTTTACTTTAGTGGGCGCTACCTAAAGATCTGTGTCATCCGCCCGGAAAACTAAGCGATTTGTGGAACCGAGGCTATGGCAAAAGCTATTACACGTGGATCTAAACAAATTCACAATACCATGAAGCGGCAAACCTTTGGTTTAAGATGGCTTGCTGGACCATAGAAGGCGGCTGACGAAGGAGAGAATTTTTACAGTAAATGCTAGCTCGAAAATATTGGCACGCGGAATCTGTCGGCTTGGGTTAACCCTACACCCATCTGCATATATAATATATCGGCCGTGGTGCTAAGTTATCATAAGAATTACGCTACTGGGATGAAATATTTTTATAATGGCGAAATAACGGACACATGGCAAACCTTTGGTTTAAGATGGCTCGTTGGACGATAGGAGGTGCGTGACCAAGGAGATAATTTTTACAGTACAGGCGGGCTCAAAAATATTGGCACGCGGAGTCTGTCGGCTTTGCTTAACTCTACACCCATCTGCATATATGATATATCGGCCGCGGTGCTAAGTTATCATAAGAATTAAACTACTGGGATGAAATATTTTTATAATGGCGAAATAACGGAAACACAAGGAAATAAGGGCCGTCAGACACTGCAAAACACGGCTAAACAATTGCAAATGTGCCAACCTATCCAACAGTCACGCTGTCCCAACTAAACATCACAAACTTTAGATAAAAAGTTAACTGCTAAACTCTAGAAAATCCTCAAAAAAAGTCAACAAAATTAACAAGTCGGAATATAAATATCCTTAATTAAAACTCCACCTTCGCAAAGACAAGGCCTAATACATATCGGTCTGAGATACACACTACAGGAAGTCTCTCTTGGTTGGATGTCAGCATCGCTCATCGCCGCACGCCGTGACTTCGTTAGGAGACACACATATCGCACACGATGTTGTGAAGGGCCATGAAAAAATGTAATTTCCCACCCCGTTATGTGACAATTTTTAATAATTTTGACAAAAGCAGAAAATTAAGTGGAAATTTTTTTAATGTGGACAAAAATTTATCATTGAATAAACGACCAAGGGTGTAGCCAGGGCGGAGGGGTTGCGGGGTCGCGACCCCCCTTTTGGTTCAACTCCAAACAAAAATTTTTTTGAATGATTCCGGTTGAAAATCATGTCGGAAATTGTCTAAAATTAGCATCTCTCGCACCAGAAAACAATTATTTTCAACCGTATTTTTGTCCAAACTTCACATATTTGTATTAAAATTCGCTATTTTGGCAACAGTTGCAATTTTCTACTTGTCCCCTCCTTTCTGAGCGCGACCTCCCGGGACCCCCCTTTTAGGTACCCACTGTGGGCCGCGACCCCCCATTTCAAAATTCCTGGCTACGCCCTTGTAAACGACGTTTCATTCAAATTCCCTATTTTTTAAGTTTCACACGAAATGCGACTCTCAGTTTTTGAAATGCGATTGTTGACATGCGATTCCCAGTTTTTCCCGGGGTCTCAGACACCCTGACAATTATATTTATTGTGTTTGCATTATTTTTGTAATAACTACCCACGTTAGTACTACAGTAATATCCAAAAGAAATAAATCCGCACCGCAATCAAAATTACCGTTTATAATGTTTATAGCGTTAGACTAAAATTATTGCTTCTGTTCGGCAAAGTTTCAGTTCATAACTAAGTTTGTCAAGAAAATAATTTATCCAGAAATTTCGATTCTGCGCAAAACACCGAGTTTAGTACCCGTATCTAGAAAAGTCTATATCCATTGCTGGGATACCGCACGAGTAGATTGTCCTTCCAATTTCGAACCACATGAATCCAGCCAGCCAGCTCAAAAACCTGTAAGATAATGGTATAATCATCTATCAGAAACGCTGTGAATATAGTATTTGAAAATTCTAAGCTATAGAAATTACTCAGAGTCTCCACACTACAATTCAGTTAATCAATTCAATGAATATTCACCGTCTATCTAAACATATATCAATCGTTCCAGATTGAATATATGAAAATTTCTTAAAATAATGTTTTCAATATCAATAGATTATTTTTGTCCGTTATTGTGTTTTTAGTATGACACGAATAACTCAACTTTAGCTGACAAATAGACTTGTACGACAAATCTTTGAAAGGTTGAAATTTCTATCCCATTTAGTTAAGCGCGAACCCCAGTTCCAACATCTTCCCATGGAAAAAAACGGGCGAAGGGCTCGGGTCGTGTGTCGAAAAAGCCCCAAAAGTAACGTTACTTTCTGTAACTGGACAACAAGTGTAGATATCTGTGTGAATTTGGGACATTTTATGGAGAAAATAAGCCTCTATAAAACTATAGTGCTTTGCTACGCGGTTTACGTACAGTCGCGGCCAGAAATAGGTGCAAGATAATCGATCGAAATTTCGATTAAACGAAATGTCAATCGATTTCGATTTTTGTGCAATTAGATACAGAACTCGCTACAATTGACTGTTGCCTTACAAGCGACTAAGCAGCAAGGGAAAAACAAACTATTAAATTACAGTGCCAAAAATTGTCGCTCGCTCGCGACTGGCTCAAAATAAATCTGTTCTAAAATAGAATTTATTAATAATTTAAATAGTTTTGCAATCTCTAGCGAGCCACTTGCTCGCACGAAATGCAATGGTCACTTCTGGTGCGTACTGATTTTCCCACTAGCAAGTTGCGAGTGAGCAGCGGTCAATTGTGGCGAGTACTATAAATTTCAATTTTATAAAATTTCGATAATTTTCGATTAAACGAAATTTTCGATCGATTGAGATTGTATGTATTTTTAGCCACAACTGTAGGTTTTAGAATTTGGGTCAAAACAGGTTCTAAAATGGGCTCACGAGACCCAAAACACAGTACTCGATAGGGATGAGTAGTTCGTTGATTTTCGTTCGATGTTCGCTCGGAGTTCATTCGATAAATTCAAAATTTTGTTCGAAATGTGTTCTAGTTTTGTTCGAGACGTTTTCGAAATATTCTAGCCTGTCCACAGTGGTAGGGGGTGGTGGGCCACCCACTGTGAAAATCCCCCATGTTGGAGGGATTGTCCCCCATGCCCGCCCCCCGCCCCATTCGGCCGAAACCCCTATGTTCAACTAATTCCAAAAAATTTTTATGTTTGAAAATTTATGTTTTTTGTTTGGAAATCGTTTTTAAAAATCAATTACCACTTTTTATAATGATAAGATATCGTTTTTAGCTTGAAACTACATTCACGGTAGTAAAAATGCATGAAAATATGGAAATATGTAGTATTTTTAAACACAATTCATCCCTCCACTTTTAATTTTTCCCCGAGAATGAACATGGGACCCCCAAAGTCCCCCACTTTTCGGAGGGCTGTGGACAGGCCAGATAGTGCTTTTTTTAACACCTTCCAGGGCTGCTCGAAGCTTGTTCGAGAATACATAATTTTGTTCGATTTCTGTTCGATGTTTCTTCGTTCGAAAGGTGACACTCATTTTCAGATTTTCTGCGAGTACTGTACATAAAGATGGTAATATTTACGCACACTTGAGCTTTATATATAGGTGTTTTTGGTCTCAATTTTTAGAACAATTCGTCCTCTATTTAGCTGCAAATTGAGTTTTCCTATCATCATCACTAGCTGCAGGGTTGGGTCAAAACGGGTCTTTTCTTGGATCAATCAGCCGAAAACACACGAAAATGTAATACCTCCGCCACCACTTACGGAGTGTTTTTGACCTGTTTTCGTGTAGAAATTCAATCTCTATGCAGCTGCGAATGTGTGCTGCTTCTCCGCAACTGCTCAAGCTATTATGGATGTTTTGGTCTTATTTTGTACAGCGACTGAATCCTCTACTATAGCTGCCGCTGACATACATGACTGTGTCTCAAATAGGGTTTTGAAAGGACATGTCGGGCCAAAATACACATAAACGGCAATACCCTCGCAAACGCTAAAGCCAGATGGGTGTTATTGGTCTCACATTGTGGAATACTTCATGCTCTAAGTAGTTACTTGCACGCTGTGAATACCTAACAAATTACGCAGTGAGCGGGTATGCCTTATATTCGGCTATTTGTATGTTGATACTGAATATATTTGTGTACGTCTTTCTAAATCACATATTCACCGCTCAGAATTCGCCACCTTGGCGATCGGACAAGCTACTAATTTATGCACTTATTTTTATTGAAGTCATTTAACACAACGTAACCACTTTCCAAAACCCGCTTAAGCGACTAAGTCTAGCCACATAAGTTACTACAGCGACCCATTTAATAAAGAAATTACGTTAGGAATGGCTTTATTTCATAGTTAGTGTTGCTGGAGCCTCACTCGGCGAATTCCCTCCTAATGTGAAAACTGAACATTAATGATAGTTGAAAAAAAGAAAAGTAAAAACAATCATTATAGAACTTAAGGCCTAACTATGTTATTATTTTATCAAATTTATAACCACTACAACAAAGAATAGAAATTCGTTTGGACCTTCAACTTGGATGTAGCCAAAAATACTACAAGGCACCACCAGAGAACAACATCTTTGCGGCAAACTAATACAATGGATTATCGTTATTTTGCATAAAGCTGCGGATTTTCAGGAATTTAGTACCTAAAGGCACATGAGTAGTTGGGAGTACTTGTATAGTGTGTGGCACAAAATCACTGTTCAGATTCGGAGGAACAACCTGCAGCGCCAACATCGAACTCTAGAAATGCTTAAGTTAGCGTGATTCTGACATAAAATATTATTGTTTATGAAAATTCATATTCCTTTTCCTGTCGTCCATGCGATAAAGTTGACATCGATCGCATAGTTCAGCCCAGCTTCGATATATATATGTAAATAGGATAAATACGAACCATCTAAACACAACATTGTTCTTAACTGTTACAACAAAAATTTATGGTTCAGAGCCGTGATCGATAGTACGAACAACACATCTCGCCGGAAATGACTGTGGCATTTCGATAGTTTTCCAGCAATCGGCAAGGAGCATTGAGCGATAGACACTTAATCTTGGCGAGTACTGTACTACAACAATTTTAATGCTATGAACGTCGTGTCAGAATCCCAGGCATATCATTTCATTCATGTAAAATATTGTATTGAAAGCTATTAATAGTGAAATGTACAGTTACAATCAGAATATGTGCTTATAAAATCGAACGCAGAGGAAATCGAACGAAAACGCAATCGATCGATCTTCTTTTAAACGAAATTTGTTAAATTGAACGCAAACTAATATTTTTATTAAAATATTTTTTATTTCAACACAATCGAAATTCGTTAAATTAAACGTGAACAAGCATGTTTTATTAAATTTTTATTTTTATTTTGACGCAATCGAAATTCGTTAAATTAATCGAATTTCGTTTAAACGCAAACGATCGAAATCGAACGAAGTTTCGATCGATTTTTGAGCACTTCAAAATTTTCAATGTTTCAAATTTTGATTGTAACTGCATTATAATATTTTTGTACTATATTACATATTGTGATTAGAGCAATGAAAAGTCTTTGAATTAAAATGGTTCAAGTGAGAAATTGAATTAAATCGACTTTTCTCAGACTGTACCAATCATGCGCAAAGCAGTCTGTGTTACATTAAAGTTTACTCAGCTGCAGGTGGGTAACCGATTGAAATATTTTCGTCATGACGCATAAAACAAACCTTAATACCTACAGCCTTGCTAAACACGTATGTATCTCATTCTTATCCTAAGAAACCAGTAATAATGCTGAGAAATTCTCGATCGCCAAAATTTCGATCACTGACAGAGAATATTCAACCCGGCAATTGAAATTTATACCGACAACAATTTTCTTTCTTCTAACAAAGTGTTAAACAAATACAGGATTTGTACAGAGTACTAGTATAGCTAACTTATGACATTGATTGTTTTGTACCTTTTCTTTCAAATGTAGTTGTAAATAAGTTTTGCCAACACCAAACAACTCAGGGCATCACAGAAATTTACACTCTTGACTAGTCTATGACATCCCTGTGGTACCTGGATTCCACCGCTTGTTAATTCTGTAAAATAAAATATTTATTTACCTCAACACAAAACTGTTCCAGCTGCTTGGATGGCTTATCTTCACACTGTTTTAGAAGTAATTTTAGCGCCCTGCCATAGTGTCGATGAGTTAAGGAATGCTTTACACCAAACGGTATCACCTGAAATGTTATACAAATCATAATCGGATGCTTACCTACATAAATATCTAGCGACCTCAGACAATTTAGTTATGGCGACCAAAAAATAGCATAATCTAAATTATTGATGCGTCCCGTCAAGACAAAATTTCGTCTGTCTGAGCTCAGACGAAATTACGTCCATCCACGTCCAGACAAAATTTGTCTATCTGAGCTCAGACGAAATTGCGTCTGTCCGCATCCAGACGAAATTGCGTGCGTCCGCGTCCAGACAAAATAACGTCCGTCCGTGTCCATACAAAATTTCGTTTCTGAGTTCAGACGAATTTCGTCATTCCGCGTCCAGACGGAATTAAGTCCGTCCGCGTCCAGAGGAAATTGTGTACGCCCTAGTGCGGACAAAATTTCGTATGTTTGAACTCAAACAAAATTGCGTTCGTCCGGTTTCAAACGAAATTGCGTTCGTCCGGGAGCAGACGAAATTGCGTTCGTCCGGGTGCGCACGAAATTGCGTTCGTCCGGGTGCGCACGAAATTGCGTTCGTCCGGGTGCGCACGAAATTGCGTTCGTCCGGGTGCGCACGAAATTGCGTTCGTCCGGGTGCGCACGAAATTGCGTTCGTCCGGGTCCAGACGCAATTGCACTCGGCTACGTCTGTACGAAATTGCTTCCATCAGCGTGAAGACAACATTTGTCTATCTGAGCTCAGACGAAATTGCGTTCGTCCGGGTACAGTCTAAAATGCGTCTTTACGCGTCCAGACGAAATAGCGCCCGCCCGCGTTGGCACGTGTCTGCATTTTTTTTGTACATTACTGTATATTTATTGCTGTTAAACTATCGTTAGATACCATGAACATCTTAATTTCTTGACTTTTGCCCTTGATTTATATAGAAAATGTATGTCACATATAAATTATCAGCTGCTATTTCAGAATTCAGTTGAGAATTGCTATTCAGTTCGTAGAATTTCCTTACAAAATTATAGACTAGTCGGTAGTGGAACTACATTTGTGAGCGGAGCTTGGGTTGTGGCATTACGAATGTACTTAATTTTATGTTGTTGTAACTACATTGCATAGGGCATAGGGCTTTATCATTGGTAAAAATACTCTATTTGAATTCTTCGACCCAAAAAACCTATAATGGTTTGATCGAAACGATTCTATTTCAATAAATAACACAAATATTGCAAAATTCTATGTTTTAGCTGTATAAGCTTAACTAATTAGCTAATTACTAATTAACCACTCAAAATTTTATAATCCCAAATATCAGGTGCACACTCTGACGTGATAGGCTTTCAAACAAAAAAGTTTTTTAAAATCGGTTCAGCGGTTCTTGAGATCCGTCGGACCAAACGAACGAACGGAAGGACATCGACCTTTTACTCCTAGACAGAGAATAAAAACGCTTCGCTCGGCTTCGCGTCGCTCCGCTCAACAAAGGTTTTGCTTATGGCTACATAACGACTGCTCAAACAGAAAAATGTCGCATAACAGATCTATTACATAGAGAGGACACTGTCTCAATTTCATGATAATCAATGAGAAGTGTTATAACCCAAAATAATAAAAGACATGATAATGGCCAAAATGACAAATTGTTCAGAGTCAGTTTGTACCAGGTTTTTTGCCAGAAAAATAGGCTGTTTTTGAATTTAAGAAAAATTTTGATGTACACAAAAAGCATAATGCGATAAAACTTTGCATGAAAATTTTTTTATAAATATATCGTCCAGCGATGAGCTATGGTTGTGACAAACAATCAATGCCTGTTAAACTACAGTTAACTATTACTGAAGGAAATTCAATTTGCTTCCCTCTCTCTAATATATTTACCTTCACGTCCGAAACGTCAACGAAAGACAAAAGTTCCAAATAGATGGAATCTACAGCTTCTAACGTTGCGCCACGTCTCATGGCAATATCACTTGGTTTTTCAGACGCAACGACAGGTCCTAACATTTCTTCTTCTTTGCAAGTTATATGAGAGATATCTTGCTTATCTGGTTTGGACGGCTTTGAATCTTTGGGATCAGCGTCAGACTTGTCGTTTCTAAAACAGCACAGCCTGTTATTAAAATTTAACGAAGGGACGGAAAGTATTTTGAACTAAACTCTGATACGCTGTTTTAGCGCTAGAATCGTCAGCTAGTAACGGATTGCTATAATTGACTATTGTCAAGGAATTCCTATTTTTGATATATATTTTCATTACTTCGCTTCTGTCACAAAGTTAAGTTCACACAACATAAAATAAACAGTATCCAGCACACAAAATTACATGTTTCGTCAAAGTAGCAATTATACAATGCCTATATGTTCTAAAGACAAAGAAACGAAGATGTTTTAATAGCTTACACTACGTCATTTATTGTTTTCGGAGTGTCATCGCATGAAGGCCCGACAGCTGATGCAGCCAGGTCGACAAATTCTTCGCAGTTCTTTTTACTGTCACAATTAGCGTTGTTTTGGCTTACAGTATCATTATTATTGGACTCCGGTGGATTATCTGATGTAGTTACACTAATGTCATTCAAGCCGGATACATTTTCTGCACCACCACTGGTGTGATCAATAGAATCCGTTATGTCTTCTAATACTTGAATTTGGTTTTCCGGAGAGTCACACAGATCTTCTAAAACGGTAAGTTATGTGATCAGATATAGTTCACACCTGATACAAAATAAGGTAAGCGGAAGCTGCATATTGCTGTCTCTACTATAGCAAAAATACTTATCAATGAAAACTTTCGACTAAAATCCGTAAATACACAGTATATAGTCCTTGCCAAATAATCGTGGTTTCTCGGAGACAAACTTCAAACCCTTGAGAAGGGAGTTTGTGAATGAAACGAAAAAACCACGTATTTACCGTCTCGTTCGTTCTGAGGAATTCGGAAAATGTTAGTCATTGTGGTATTTTTCTAGTCGGGCCTGGCGGTCCAGAGACAAGTTCGGGTGCGTGTACACTCAATTTGAGGAGTTTATGATTTTGGTTTTTGATTTTCCTGAAAACTGCTTGATCGTTGTCACCATGTCTGCTCACTAGATCTTGTCGTGTGCAAGATTTTAATAAAATTGGCAATATGAGGCCGGCGGTTAGTCCTGCAGTGCTGCCACAAAGTTGGGCCTAAAGTATATAGGTATTGATTTGGGTGTTGATTGCAATTTTTTTTACATTTCGGGGCATACAGTACTCGCCAGAAATGAGTGCTGTTCGTTCGATGTTCGCTCGAAGTTCGTTCGATGTTCGCTCGATAAATTCAAAATTTTGTTCGAGATTTGTTCGAAATTTTGGCGCACTTTTTTTAAATTTGTTCGAAAGTTGTTCGAAAAGTGTTCGAGAATAATTAAACTTTGTTCGATTTCTGTTCGATGTTCGTTCGTTCGAATTGTGACACTCATTTCTGGCGAGTACTGTAACTTGGTATTGCAATGATATATCAAAAAGTCTTCGGCATTTCAGTTGCACATGATTTTGTTATCATTTTGACTAGGTTGAGTGGCTCTATCTATAAAATTGGTGCAATAGTACCGATATAACAGATGCTCATCCGGTGTTTTTGGGCGAAAAATCTGATTTCTGACCGGTTTCGAAACTTCAAGGACAAAATTAAAAAAGTCGAAGCATATAGTTAAGGAGCGTTTCTTGCTCGATGTTTTTGCATAAATTCAATATATGTCTAGCCAAAAATTCGTGGAGGAGAAGCATTTTTAAATGTTAAAAACCTTATTTTTGGTAAATGGCGCCACAGTAGCCCCAATTTCGCTGTAAGCTAGCTTAATTTATAACCCAATTTATCCAAAATGACCAAATTTTGCTCGCAACTCATGTTTGATGTATTTGAATTAATTTTAACTGGACAAAATGGTGTTTGGGTGACAAATATTAGGTCAGGGAACGTCAAATTTATTTTTTGGACAACCTGACTATGATTTTGGCTCTTCTAGTTCCCAAAATACCCAAATTTATCCCCAAAATCGTTAAATTTTGTTGTCAGCTCCTCCTGTTTGAAGCTCTTAAATTAATTTTGGCTGGGAAAATTGATGTTGAGTGACAGATACTATTTGAACAGCTTAACTATGATTTTGGCTCTTCTAACTCCCAAAATACCCCCAAAATGACCAAATTTAAGTGTCAGCTCCTGTTCGAAGGCCTTAAATTAATTTTAGAATGAAAATTTGGTGTTTTTAGAGACACATACTAGGTCGGGGAAGCTCATGAATGTTTTTTGATTATCTAAATATGATTTTGGCTTTTCTAGCTCCCAAAAATGTCCTAATTTACTCCGAACTGGCCTAATTACGCTGCCCGCTCATGGTTGAGCTCCTAAATTAATTTTGGCTTACCAAATTGGTGTTTTGGTCAAAGATAATAGGTCGTGAAAGGTCGAGTATATTATAGGCTGTCTGATTTTGGCTCTTTTAGCTCCCCAAAATACCCTACTTTACACAAAAATGGCCAAACTTCGTTGTCAGCTCCTGTTTAGAACCACATGACTTTTAATACAGGTTCATTATACCAGCAAAATATAGTTTCACTTTTTGCGTGATGTTTTCATTTGTTTATATTTCGAATTATCTGAAGTAAACAATTAAAAACTTCGCGCAGCGTATGAAAAAGAGCGACAGGCTAAGATTTACAGCCTTTATTAGTAAGGGAAAAGTATAAAGGAAAGAAAGCACTTTACGGTATGGAAAAAGAAAACCCAGGCGATAATGTGTACTGTAGATGGTACTGAAGACAGTGTACATAATTAGCTGTGATAAACAGGTTTACTGGTGAAAAATGTCCTGCCCTTTAATGAAACCTGGGATATTACTAAAGGAGAAATTCGTTTCACGGCATTTGTCGTGGTTTGAAGTATTTTATTGTCCTTAATGCTCTATTATGTCACTGCGGTGAAAAAATGTACTATGCTTTTTTTGTTAACACGATGTTATATGCTTCGTTGCGATTGATGCCATGGTTAGTAATGTACTATAAGGACATTGCTATGGAAAAATGCACTTTTCAGCCCGAAAAAGCTTTGAATTCAACATTGAAAAATAATTTTTTTAAGAACCGATAACGCTTAATCATATTCCCCTATTTTTCACTTTATCAAATAAACATGATGAATATGGTACTGTCTGCAACTTACCGATACAGATAGTGTAACATGGGTAGAGATAGCGTTTTAATATGATGTATTACTTTCTTGAAACTAGTATATAAATCTCAACTATAACCCTTCTCATCTACCAATTTCTAATCGTTTTCGGACTGCAGCTTTGCAGTCTATCTCTGACAACAAGACAAATTAACAAGTTACAATATCAGACCAAAATCTCAGAGTTGATACAATTAGTAATCACATCAATTTATACAAATTTTCCTTCATATAAAAACACTGGAATTCCTGAACGTCAAAATGTGTCAAATATCAACCAAAAACTTTGCTTTCACGCTACTCAACAAAAACATATATAACTCATTTAATAGCTTTTCAAAGACCAGGTCAGGGCTCTCCAAATTGGGGGTGTGAGGGGCCCCCTGGCACAAACCTAGTGCCCCCGGCTCCTGCCCCCTGACAAAATTTTGGGCTCAACCGGATCATCGCCTCTTCGCAAATTTTTTGTTTCCGATCGGTAAAAACACCCACAGAGTACATAAAAATTGCTCAAAATATTACTAAAATTATGTCCTGTAGCCAAAAATCTCATCAAAATTTGCTTCAAAATCGGTTTCTGACAAGACTTTTGCTTTTTTCTCTTGGCAAAATGCCCCCAGGCAAAATCGGGCGCACCCCGGTTCGGAACCAGAAGGGTCCCGGTTCATGCCACTCGCAAAATTTTCAGCGAACGGAGAGAGCAGCAAATTAATATATTATGAAGTACTACCAAACTGCAGCACAACCAGAATTGAATTCATACTAAGTGAATTTAAATGAAATTACATAGCAAAGATATTTTACGATAAACATTGTGCAATTTTATTGCGCGGATTCCTTTATTTGATAATGTAAAACTTTAGTCACTGATAATAAAAAGTATATTTATGTCAAGATAAGTACTTTCGTAACAAATCCCACGCTATAAAAAATATGCTATTTAAAATTCGCTAAGTAGGAGACATTTTGCCGTCTTAGGAGATTGGTATGTTGTAAACATTATCTAAGAATAAAGAGCCGTTACACTATCTGTATCGGTAAGTTGTAGACATTACCATCCATTTCATATTTATCTGATGAAGTGAAAAATAGCGGAACATGATTAGTGGTAATCGTTTGAATAGTTTCAAAAGTTTTTCAATGTTGGCTTCAAAATTTTTTTTGGGACTGAAAAGTGCATTTTCTATACTAATGTCCATATCGTACAGTGCTAATCCTGACACCATTCCTAACATAGCATATGAGACCGTGATACGTAAAAAAGCATAGCGCATTTTTCCACCGCAATGACGTACTAGAGCATTAAAGAAAGTAAAATATTTCAAAAAAAGTCAAATGCCGCGACACAATATTCCCATTTAGCAATATTCTAGGTTTAATTAATGGGTCAGAGCATTTTTGACCAGCATCAGGTTTTTCTTTTTCATGCTCGTAAAAGACATTTTTGTTCTAGTATATATAGTGCATGCCAGAAATTACTGCCATTCTTTTGACACCGTTACAATATTCATTCAACAGTGTTTGAGTATTCGTACGAAAACTAATATTTTTTCCAAGCCGTGCTGGAGAGTGTTGACGAACATATTTCGATCAAAATGAGCTTTTATGTTCATTACAACAAAATTATCACCATGACGATCTTTATGATAATTATAGCCCTAACTTCGTACACTCGAAAAATTGTATTGCACTGTTCATGGTTCTCAAAATTATATTGCTACAATTAATTTTATAATTTACGGTCACACTGCGACAAAACCTTATTTACAGCTAGATGCAACCGCCGTTATCATCATAAGACAATGAGAATAAAATATTGCAGCATTTGCGTTACCTGCCAAGAGAAACATAGTCCATCATGTCTTCAGTATTTATTAGCAGACACATTCAAATTAAACAACACTAAGTAACAGGGTTCTCCAGAAATGAATGTCAACTTCCGAACGAGGGTATTTACCGCGAGTGGCTTGCTGGATGTTTCGAAAATATCATTACAATAAATTGCTTGTTAGAGAGTTCCAGCAGTGTCTCACGCAAGTTGCGAACAAGTTTCAAGCACACAACTGCCATTTCTAGAGTGCACTGCGTCTCATCACGCATCAAGTTTGGTGCAGCCGGAACTGCGTTATCGTTACTTTGTAATTATGGTAAAAATATAATGATGGCGAGAAGTTACATCACAAATACAGACAATACATGAAACAAAGTTCAAAATTTCACATTTCCGTGAACAAGTTTCACCTGAATTCGAATAAATTATCGAGAAAGTATTAACAAAAACATCTTCTGTCATTGTATGTATATCATATTCTGTATGAAGCTAACCAGAGTTTTCGTTCGGAGGGTCTTCAGAATTTTCATAAACCTCGTTGTCCTTGGAAGGCGTTTCATGCTGTGATAGTGTTGTAGAAGGCAAATGCGTTTTTCGTGGAGAATTCCACAGTGTAACTAGCGACGCGGGAACTTCATCCTCAAGCATTGTCGCTAGCAAAGAACATGCTAGCACTGTGCCACGCGCAACCAATGCGTCAATAAGATAATTACGTTGGCGATCCATATCTCTAAAAACAGTGTATGCACCGACAATAACTGGAATTGAAATTTGCGGAGTAGTTAAGACATGAATTACATTGTTACATTATACTAGTTGTTCCTTTCAAATGCCAATATTACTAAAATGACTATTCAGCAGTTCTAAATTGTAATATTGCAAACCTCAAAATGTTTTGATTCCCTATGCAGAAAAATACGACAAATTTCCACCTTTTACTAATACTAAAAATTTCAAAGAAACTAAACTACTATGTTTTAACCTTATACCCATATTTTATAAAATTACCTCGTATAACCAGTGCCAATGAAAAGTTAACATTACCTGAAAAACCAATGAACCTTGAATTCCTGAACAATGATAAAATTAAAAGCGTGAACAATTATACATAACCTGTAGTCGACACAGGTCAACTGGTCTACAATAAGTAATCATCATCCGCCTGGAACAACATCTTGTGGAAACATACGCTAAAATAATTATCTTCATAAAAGACCGCTGGAAAAAAATCAGCATCTATAGTTTCCTTAGCAGCCAAGAACCAGTTCATAGCTAAATTAATGAAAATGATATCAATATATTAAGAATGATATCACCCTTTCTTGAAAATGTTATTAGCTGTATGATATCTTTGGCGCCTTAACTCTTGAACTTGGAGGAGGCCGATAAAAAATGGAAGGGGGCCGATTGTTTTCAATAATTTTGTTATAGCCCCATCAGCTAATAAATTTTTTAACGCTTGTCAGCAAAAAGTGAAAGGGGCTCTCTTGCGATGCCCCTGTATGAAATCAAATTTTAGTTACCAAGTTATTTGCTTCCGTAACGGATGTGCGTTGTTTTGAATTCTGTAGTAAATTAAAGTTTGTGAAATTAAAATCTCGTATGACAATCAATAACCCAGATATCGCGAAAATCCTATCAATAAAGCGGATCCTAAGAAGAGCTACCCAGACCTACCTACACTGGGCCGGGCATTATGAAATGAAGCACCACTATGTTTCATGCGGCAGCTCGATTTTTGTTGCAAACCTTAAATATATTCATCAACAGCGCTTGAGAAATTAATATATTTGATAGGGAAGTCTTGTTCCTAGGTCATGAGAGATTGGGTAAAAAAAGGAATAGCATTATATTTTAGCGAAAATCAAAAAAGATTTTGGAGTGCGAAAGACCTCAAAATGTTACGGAAGATGTTTTCATTCTTAGGATTGATACTTGTTATCATTGTCATCATAGTAGTGTCAGACCGATTGCGCTGTCTCCATTGCACGAATTGACAAAAGAGACCAAGTAAATTTAATTCGGTAAAATCTCGCTGGACGGAACAGTGCAAAGTAGTTCTTCCCCTCGTTCCCCTATCAAGTTATTGATGTTGTAACCGAGCTAGCAACGAAGGTGTTGGTTTTATTCTCACAATGGTGGTGAGGATATGGAAGAACGAGTATCATTACGGCGGTCGTCCACCACGCAACGCTGAAACTCAGATATAGCGTGACTGAAAAGGAATGTTTGGCCGTAGTACGAGCTATGGTGCAATTTCGGCCATATTTGTTGGGTAGTTTTACTACCATCGTAACCGATCACGCTCCCTTAGTACAAATTCTGATGAAAACTCGTTCCATCGATTTGTTAACACCACGTCTATTGCATTTTGTAACGAGAATCCAAGAATTCGATTATGAAGTAGTGTATAAACCTGGCAGGCAGCATCTTAATGCTGATGCAATGTCACGTCCACCGATTTTGAAATCCACCCCGAATAAAGAATCGGATGATACTGCGGAAGTAGACCGGAAACCGGATAATGAATATCCTAACGAAGCGTTAGAAAAACGAGAAGCTAATCTTTTAAAGATTGTGGGCGTAGTTACGCAAAGCCCTAACGCAGTGATTGACGAAAACGATGAAGCGAATGATCCACAACCTGGTCCAAGTGGAATGCAGGTAGATGTTCCTATAGTGGAACGTGATTTAAATGACTATTTTGCTATTGATCCGCCATGGGAAGCGGACGAAATTCGACGAGCCCAATCTTTAGATCCGTTTACTAGAGGAATGACTCGTTTTCTGGAAGATCAAGAATTGGATCCCGAGTTAGCGGAGGATTTGCAACGACAGATCTTGTATTACGTAAGCCGAAAACGTAGACCTGTTCGCGCAGAAGCGTGCGAATTTCGTTTGGTACTGCCGGAAGAATTCCGAGTAGTTGTGATGGAACAGGCTCATACGACTAAATACGCCGGTCATGTAGGATACAATCGAGCGTTGGCTAAGCTCGAACGAAAGTTTTATTGGGTCACAATGAAGAAAGACCTCGAAGCGTTTATTAACGCCTGTGTTCCTTGTGCTAGGTTTAAACCTGGTCCGAATCGACGTGGACCGTTACAACCAATTCCTGCGATGGCACCATTTCATATGGTAGGCGTAGACGTGATAGGTCCATTGCCCGTTACTCGATCTGGAAACAAATATATTGTGAACTTTATTGATTATTTCACGAAGTGGCCAGAAGCTTTTGCCACATCTGACCAGACAGCTAAGACTATTGTTGATTTATTGCTGAACAAGATAGTGCCCCGACACGGAGTACCGCGTGTCATTTTGTCTGATCAAGGACCAGCCTTCACGTCCGAATTATTTACGTCTGAAGCGGCCAAGTTAGGAAGTCGAACGGTGTTTGCTACACCGTATCATCATCAGTGTAATGGTCTTGTGGAACGTTGGAATCAAACGTTGATGGCTATGATCAAGCCACTCACGGAATTGGAACCAAATAATTGGGATTCGTACGTCGATAGCGCACTGTTTGCGTACCGAACAACGGTACACGTGTCAACGGGTCAAACCCCGTTTTTCCTGATGCATGGTCGTGACCCAGATTTACCTGGAGAAAATCCGTTATTGTCTATAACGGAAGGTGGAAGTATCGACCAACATGTACAAAAACTGTTGGATACGTTGACTAGCACTTGGAAAGAAGCTAGTAAGTCCGTGCGTTTGGCCCAGGATGCCTATAAGCGATATTTCGATCGAAGAGCACGCATTCGTGACTTTTTGCCTGGAGATGTAGTGTTAATGCGAAGGCCGGAGAAAATCGATTCTCGTAGGATCGCCAACAAATTTCATCCTAATTTCGAGCGACTATATCGAGTAGTCAAGGTACAAGGTCCTAATTTAGAGGTAATACGGTTAGGTGATGCGCGACGCAAAAGTAAGACTTATAACAAAAGTCTGTAAACATTTTGGTGGTGAGCCGCGCGATTATTTGGAATACGAGCAACGCTTACGCGCGATCGAAATCGATAGCGAAGAAATCGATTGGTTTTGTGGAGAATGTGGGCAGAGTTACGAAGAGGACCTTCGCGTAGGTGAAGACGACGTTAACTGGATCGAATGTGACTACTGCCTTGAATGGTATCATTTTCGGTGTGTAAAATTGGAAAAGGAGCCGGAAACGACATTATGGTATTGTCCGGCATGTGTTCAACGATTATGTACATAAACGGTAAATACTATTTAATTATGGATGCTTCTTATTCTATCTTTCTATTTTTCGGTGTTGAATGAAGCAGGCCAAGCTGGAAGACGCGTGCAGTATGGTTTTCGGTAGCGACGAAGTAACGTTCTCGTAGCTGGTTGGTCGCCAGTGCTGGCCCGTTAAAAAGATCCGATGTGGTGGCCGTACGTACGTGAACAGGTAAATTGATTTGCCTTTACTTCTTCTTCGGTCTTTCCGCTATCAAACAATGAACAACAATGAGTAGTATAGCGTAGTAACCGTGCTTCAGTAATCAATTAGATCAACAGTGTGGTAGTGGCGAGCCAACTTCTGATGGAGATCTATAGCAGAGTTTGCCCGTAAGAACTCTCTAATTCTATCGGAGTAATGGAGAAGTGATGATGCGCGCTACGTAGATGGAGCATTAATTATTGTGTGTCCGACATGGTGGCTTTCGAATGGTCTGCTTTATAAACTGTTATAAACAATTATATATTGCATTTTAGATTTCAGGCCACTGCTGGTGAGTAAACTGTTTCTTGATAAGCTTAACTCGATTGTTGGTATTAACCTTGCTTAATAGACTTTAATAACAATTGTCGTCATATTCAGCGTTATTCAACGAACAATTCGACATCAACGAAATTGTGCTCTTATAACGGCAATTGGAATGGCGGATTCAATACGAAACTCTGATAGCGAAGGTGGGTTATTGGGTGGTTCCAACTGGTTGTCTTGTTTCAAATTAGAACCAAGGGATACCCCTTCCGAGTGTTCACTTAGCGAGGTAGATCAACAGTTAGCTTGGCCAGAGGAACTGCAAGGGCCACCTTGGAGGGGTCGTCGTAACAACCCAGTGTGGGAGTTATCTGCGGGGACCAGTGATTCGGGGATAGTTGGTCGTGAGTGGATGCACCCCACCAATGTAGCTGTGATAGACACAAAGGAACAAATTGAATCAGCGATGAGAATTATCGACCGCTCAGCCACCAACTTAACAGCATGTAATAGCGAAGATGTACACGTCAACTATCAACAGCAACGACAATTTCAACAGGCGTGGGAAATATATCAAAACACACGAGAACGTCACGACGACTACAAGGAAGCGATCAGTGAATCTATGGATAGTGGTACCGAAGCAAAACGACGAGAGCGAGGTGAATCGCGTGTTTTTCCAGATGTAGTGGTAACACAACCCCCACCGTGGCAAGAACTAATTTATTATACGGAGCAACAGTCAACGTCGACGGCAATCTTCGCGCCATTTTCCTCGCCTATATCAACTGCCGCAACGTTAACCATAGCTGCTGAAGCACAGCAGAAATTGCACGAGGTAAAAACCTTTGAGGAAGCATCGGCTGTTACGCTGAAGGAAACAATTCAAACGACGTCTGGAGAGCGATATACAACTGCTGAAGCTGTAGTAGAGCCGTCTATTCAACCGGCACCGTCGCAACAAAGCGGTATCGGTCAATTAGCGCTTCTTGGCGAACGACGAAACGCCATGGAAATTACTTCATTTCAGTTTAATGGTAATGATCTACGAATCGGACGTGTTACAGCGTTTGGCAACCGGTTGATTTACCATTACTTTACGTTCTACCAAATAACGTCCAATGAACCGATGCCACAACGCATGAACATGCTGTATCAACACTTGCGCGATGAGTTAAAACGCGAATTCAAACAGATGGGTGAACGTGGACGGCATATCAGCGAACGTGATTTGATTGGCATCTTTTTCAAATGGGCAGAGCGTGTTCGGAATATCATTTTTCAAAAACAATGGGACGTTACAGTTACCCCGCAGCTATACGATCTATTTATACGTCGAGTAGCGTATATGGTACGTGGATTCGTTTACGAAATGCTGCGAAGGCGCAGCATTGCGATACAATATTTTCCGCAGCTGTTCTTCATCGGCTTTAGTCGACGTAAATGGGAAAGCGACGTCCAACGCGATATGCGACGTTACGCCGATACGCGAACAGGTGTTTCGAGCCAAGTATCTCGCGTTCGTAATTACGTTTTTCCGAATTCCGGTTATCAACAATTGCGCGATGATCTGGATGAAATAGAATGTCGTTTAAATAACCAGCAACTATCAGGGAACTTAATGGTAGAACGGCTAGAACAATTTCAACAACTGGTTAAACAAGCATCACGGGAAACATTACGACAATTCTCAACTATGTTTCTGCGTGAACTTCATTATCTTACAGAATGGTACGATCGACGTAATGATTATCCGGGACAACCAGCATCTATGCCGTTGGAATGTGATTGGCCATTGTATTTGCCACAACCACGTCGGGACTAAAACAATATTTACGGTTGTTAATTTTTCGTCAATCGGGCGCCACAATAAACAGTAATAGTCATAACCTTAACAAGTATTAGCATAACCTTACTAATTATGTCGTCATGATTAAACATTTTGGTGTATCGCGAACGTTTAATATCGATTTTCTAATACGTCGCGAATTACTATTGTAGAGTCCTTTATGGCAGGAACTCTTTCATTTGGTACTTCAATAATACTACAACAATTTCGGTTAACAATTTTATGTTATGCTGCATTATGAGTCCTGGGTTACAGGAACTCTTATCGACATTATATACTTCGCCATGGTCGAGATGGACAATGATTAATTTTGCCTCGTCATGGTAGAATACAACAATGGCAACAACAATTAGTATGGATAGTGACATTATATAGAGTGAACATTGTGAAATTTAATACCATTTGTTTGTGTATTTTTCTTATATTTGTTTCGTATATATACTTTGTTATAGCAACTTGTAGGGTCGACCGATTATGGCCTCGTCATGGATGGATAAACGATATATGCCTGCGGATTCCGCATTATTCATCAACAATAACAATATATACTGCGGTAATATATATGACGAATCGAGCTAGACTCGTTAAATTTGGTAAATTGAGGGTAGCCCGTATTGATTTGTATTACTCGTTTTCAGCATAACTTTTGTTATATTGTGCTTTTGGAAAAAATTCCATATTATTTTTCATTCACAAAATTTACAAAAATTTCATAAAAGTCTAAATAATTATAAACTCCAAAAACAATAAAAATTTATAAAATTCCACAAATTTTTTTTATTTCTATTTTCACTTATTTTTGGTTTTGTCATAATTCTTGTCACTCGATTTTTGCTCATAATAAGTGTACGTGTACTGCCGTAATAACGTTGGGTTTCCAAACAATTGGAGCTTTCATTTATATATTTGATGTTGCTTGTCATATTATTTGCTATTACTTGTTATTCATATTTGTTATTACTTGTTTTCAGGTTGTTGTTACCCATGCCGGGACGTCATGGGCTTACTAAGGGGGGTGTTGGGGCTGGTGCCTTTTTCATCACCAAATTTTTCTTTTTCTTTTCACTAAAGGCCGCCCCCACGCCGCCCTGGTATTCCCTGTCGCCCTCGGCATGGCATATGAGCGTAATGTGTACGGAAACAAATGTATATCCTACTATATATATACTATAACCTATTATATAAAATATAAACTAGCTATGTAATTTCCTAACTTAATTATAACCAACTTTAATAATATATTATTACTTATTTATACAATTCCCAAAATAACCCTACATTCCTCAAAACCCAAATTTCTTTAATAAAATTATATAAAACACACTTTTTCTTTATCCCCACCCTTTTTCCTACAATATATACCTCACCCATCCTTTTCTTTTACACACAATCAAAATTATACCCAAAATCTCTTTTCTCCTTTTTTCTCATTTTTCTATCAAAATTCAACTCCTATCCCCCAAATTTTAATATCCTTTTTCTCTTACCACCCCTATTCATATATCCACTCCACCCCTTTCCCATTTCTTTATTTTTCATAAAATTCTATTTTCCAAAATTCCCCTTTTTTCTCCAACTTTTTACATTTTTCAAACATCTCCTATTTTATCAAATCTTAACCCCCACTCCTCAAAATTTAAATACAAACTCCCCTACCTACCCCCTTCACCATATTAAAATTTCACCAACCCCCTCTTTCTACTTTTCTCAAACAACACCTCACCTTTTTACCCCTTTTCTCCTTTCAAATTTTTCATTAAAATTTCTTCTAAATCATAACAAATATATATTATATTCGCGGCAAGCGCGTATATTTCAATACAGTACAGGGTACTGTCGGTTGCGCCTATGAGGTGGTGTCATTATTACTAATTACTTACTTGTCTTGTGTTGAATTTTTGAATTAATATACAGTGATGATTATGTAGTGTGTGATGATGATGGTTGTAGTTTCGGATTGTTAGTTTAATCACTTAGCTAATTTCTAACGGGCAACATCGTTTTTATTATTACGTCAGGTCATGTTTATTGTTTTCTATTGCAAATGATTGTGGATTAGCTGGAACTGAGCAGGAATAATATTCTGATACGAGACATTGTTACACTCACGGTACCTTATGCGATTTATTGGTTCGCTTATTTTTAATGGTTATCGCTGTATTTCGATCACTTAGCTATCTTTATAATACGAAATTCGAGTTCGTCACGAAAATTATGCGGGAATCATCTGGTTTTACGATAAGTTTACGTTGAGATTAGCGTCTAGCGATTGTTGTATCGATGTTTAATCTTAGTTTTGGTATATACGGTGCTAATTTTACCGAAGAACTATTGATTGTCTGGAAGGATGAATGGAGTACTGTTCAAATTCATGCTGGCCAGGCTTGTTCAAAATCTAATGTTGAGTCAAACTAAACATCACAAATAAGTCATCTATTGGTCTTACTGTTGGTTATGTACGGAAATTGGTTGTTCTTTTATTATGATTTCCGTTTTCTGGTCCAGACTGTGGCCGAAAGGACCGTAACCAAAACGTAGCGTAATACGAATAATGTATATTGTCCATTTGCTATTGTGTATCGCTGGATGTCCCGATGGGTACTAGGGGATTTGTGCCGGAAATATTTAAGTAACTGGTGCGTAGTCTAAATGTGGAGAATCGTTATGGCTTTGAACAACTAATTGCTCGTACTGGTTGTCATTTGTTTGCGTATGAATTGCGAGTCCTATCAAGTGATACTTTTATCTAAAGCTCGCGGAGTGCCATGATTGTTAGTCGAGAGATGAGCTCTAAGTCTAAGTCTAGCCTGTTAAATTAATGTTCAAGTTCGACTTAAGTTTCACGTAAACCGTTAACGACTCAACGTCTGCGGTTTGACAATCTGAGTACCTCGCAGAAGAATCGGTAGTTCGTTATTTTTGGGTAAATAAATAATTACGACCCTTTTGGCTGTTGTTGACCTGGATCAAGGAGAGCGTAATAGAGTTGTATTGTTAGCTACCGAGCCGCTGTTGCCGTTGGGTTGTGCTGTAAACAGGAAAGCTGAGAAATTTATTTATCACCACTTCCCTGGTACTCCAGACCACGAACTCGCGCTCCCCAGCTACTAGTACATTATTTATTGGTGGCCTAAACTGTATCTTTCGTGTATTATAGTAGTCGCTGGGGGTCGGAGCGTCGCGTAAGCACAGATCTACACCGCCGTCGAAAAAAGATTAAGCTCCGACA
>JASANE010019983.1:0-15345 GCA_030248225.1 Trileptium ribeirensis | reverse complement strand
AATTCATGGGTACATGAAGAGGATTTACAAAAGCTGTAGGGGTATAATACGAACGTACACGTAATGCTAAATGTATGGGATATACGGGTACAATACGTACCCGTATGGTACAGAATATAGATACACAGTGGTAAATGTAGGGGGATATATGGGTACAATAGGTACCCGTAGGGGTACAGAATAGAGGTACAACAGGAGTATACAGTGGTAAATGTAGGGGATATATTGGTACAATACGTAACCATAGGGGTACAGAATACGGGTGCACAGGGTACAATATAGGTGTACACGTTGATAAATGTAGGGTATATAGGGGTACAATAAGTAACCGTAGGGGTACAATATGGTGGTGTTAAAGTTCTTAAAAAGGTTTAATCATGCAATCCATGATAATTATGGATCATGCATGTAACAAGTGTGAACGATCTTATACTCCTCGTCAACATTTACATAGACATAAGAAAACTTGTACAGCTCAAACAATGTCAAGCTGTGATAAAATACCTTTACCTTTGGAATTACCCTTCACATGTGTTGTGAGTGGCCAAACTGGAAGTGGAAAAACACTTTGGATTTACAAATTACTTAAACACATGTACTTTGATGAAAAGGTGGAGAAAATTCTATACTGTTACAGTATTTTTCAAGATATATATGCTAAAATGTTGAGAGAAATACCCAACTTTGAACTACACGAAGGTATTCCCTCTGAATTTCTCACAGCCTTAGGACACGTTTTATGTGTATTGGACAATTTAATGATTGAGGCCTCAAATGATAAAAAGCTTGCAGTAGCATTTTCCCGTATGCGTCATAATAAGTTAAGCACAATTTTTGTTACACGAATTTATATCATGAATGTAAATACATGCGAACAATAACTCGAAACGCACAGTATATGGTTCTATTTCCCAATTTCCGTGATCAGTCAATGATACATACCCTGGGAAGGCAAATGTGGCCTTCAAAACCCAATTTTCTTTCAAGCGCATTTGCGCAAGCAACAAAGGAACCATATGGTTATCATTTCTTGAGCTGAAACCAGCTACAGAGAGCGTGCTCAGGGTGAGACAATGTATTTTCCCCGATGACAGTCAGATGTTTGTTTAATCTTAAAAAGGTTTAATTTTTTAGATGAAATAAATATGTCTCGAACTGCAGAACGGCACTGCAGTTCCTTGAGGGATCGTCAGCTAAAGTTGTCTCTGCTGTAATTAAAGTTGCACTTCAGTCTTTACTTAACACATTTACAGAAATTGCATATAATATCATACAAAAAACCAAAACGAAGCGAAAAGTTCTTAAAAGTATTGCAAGCAAACGTATTTCAATTTCTAAAAGGAAAAAGTTACTCAAACCTAATAAGGTTTAACATTTGATTAATTATTTTAATAAACATTATGGCACGTAAGATAGCAGTGGTACCTGTAAGCTGGCTGGATATTATAAAGAACGGAGGATTGCACCAAAGAACCAATAAAAAATGAAGTGACTGTTTACGAAACCAGAGAAAAACCAGATTTATCCCTAATGTTTCCTAAAAATTTACGAAATAAAGCGAAATAGATGTTAAACAATATTAAAGATTAAAATTAAATGATAATAACAATATAATTTACCCAGATGAGACTGTTGGTTCAAATATTTATGATTTGGTAAAGTATTGTATCTGATATCAACTTTTCACCTCCAAGACCTTTAGATTCAGACAAATTTGAATCTCTTCTTAGAGGAGTACCCTTGTCAGCATTTGGAAGAGGTAGAAAAGGTAAAGTAGCTGAGCAGAAATCTAAATGGAGAACTTGGATCATACAAAGTACTGCGTTTGCACTGTTACGCGAAACCACTTGTTTTATTCCGATCTGGATGGAATTTATTTAGTAATTTTAATATTGCTAAAATAAATATTAATGGAATAACCTAGAGCTGCGTTGAACAATGGTATCAAAGCGAAAAAGCTCGTTACTTCAACGATGAAATCGCATATCATCATATTATGAACTCTTCTAAACCATCAATGCACAAGCGACTTGGACAACAGGTCGCAAATTTCGATATTGCGGAATGGATAGCAAACGATCGCGCTGTAAACGTTATGAAAGTGGGGATGAAAGCGAAATTTCATCAACTACCTCACGTACGAGCTGCAGTAATGGAAACAGAAAATGCGATAATAGCGGAAGCGTCGGAATGGGACCTGTATTGGGGAATCGGAAAAAGCGTGTTCGATGTAAAAAGTCGAGACATGAGCGAATGGAAGGGACTAAACAAGTTGGGTGGGTTATGGATGGAAATTCGAGAAGAAAACAAATGATAACAAATACGGGAATAACATCAGACATTGGATGCAACGTTGATTTATTATATCTATCTTGTGTACTTGATAATTTTGACTTTGATATTTTACGATTTAATGGTGGTACCTATATGGAAATTCAAACCGAAGGGAATGATTTTGCTGTTTTCCAATGGAAAGCTAGTACTAGTGTGGGTGAAGTCAGAAGATGAAGCAAAATTAATTTTATATATAGTATATATATATACGAAAAATTAAACGAGTTAGGATATTCATGCATTCGAAAATTTGACGTACAACTTAAAAATGTTGTTGGAATGTTGAAATGTAGATTTAACTTAAATTTACATTTCGTCTATGAAAGTCTGAGATCCAAATACACTGTAATAGCTGCATAATAGTATGAAACTTAAGATTGAGAATGGTGTGTGTTTGATTTATAGGAGTGGGAATGTAGTTATAACTGGTTGTAAGTGTATAAATGATTTCTATTTGTCCTGTAATACTGTATATCTCATGTCATATCAATATATATATATAATATCCTTAAAAGACTTTAATAAAATGTAATCAACAATCATGGAAGTTGTAGTTGTTTGCAATCTGAGCGAACCGTTTGTCGAGTTTCCGACAGCATTTTGCGCTACAAAAGTTAAAATACTGGATGTTCAACTTACCACCAAATACAAAAATATTGAGGGTGGTATTGTTGAATATTTCACAAATATTTCTTGGAAACGATTTACTGTTGATACAGGCTACTACAATATCAACAATTTGTTATCTTACCTAAACACATTTAGTCAAGACATTGAGTTTACAGTTGACCCCATCTGTGATCGTGTTAGTGTATATATGTTAGGTAAGGCAGAAATTAAGATATTTCCGGAAATACAACAATTATTTGGATTCAACGCTTTACACTTGAAAAACGGTAAACATGTTGGAAACAAACGTGTCAACATGCAACATAACAAACCCACGTTTATAATGAGTTCTTTTGGGGTTATAAACATCTTTAAGAATATGTCACAACCGAAATATATATACCCCACATTTGGTTATTTGTGTTGGGTATATATATAATCATAATAGCAACCAAAACATATATACGCCATCTGTCACCTCACCCACCCCACTTGTGTGAGGTGGGGGGCAAAACCGGCACTTTCTATCTACTTACCTGGATCACAAATTTAACGAAGTGAATGCATAGCTCAGGTGTAAAAGTACAACACTATAGCCTCCACGAAATTAACGCTTTACTTAGTTATGGACTCGCGGCGCACGAAAGGGTTAAACGAAGAAGCATGGAATTTGTTTGTAGCACAGTTAATTCAGCCCGTGTTTACATCTAGCGGCTTACGTTACAACGCTAGAAAAAAGAACAGCAAAGACCAAGCGTTCGGTGCGTTCACCGACACACTTAGTATAAGGCACTATATATATATGTGACCCAGGGAATAACCGGAACCGGAACCGTCCATTTAAACCGGATCCGGAACCTGGTCATCGAAATTTATATATAGTAAAACAGATTATGGAAGAAATGAAGGTATAGTGGATTTAAAATGCATTAAAAATAACTTTTACATTAAACTTATGTATTGCGATGGTATTATTGCCTTTCTGAAACTTTAAAGAGACTGAGGAAGCTAATAATGTTTATTTATCGATCAAATATGTCGGTTTTTGGACATTCAGAGCAAAAAATGTCTTCCACTATACAGCATTGCGTATACTGTGTCAAATCGAATGTGCTTACAAAGCTCGGAGCGTAGAATACATACTTTCGCTCTGTCTCCAGTCGCCTCCCTTTACTACACATACGTTTGTTACATGTTCTTCTGTAGGAAACTTAAAATTATTGGCTTATATGATTCTAAGGGAAAATAATAGATAGTAGGTAATTTTCTGATCAGTGGTCAGAGACACTGTTTAGGCTAGCGTTGGATAAACAGTGCCCGTCAGTTAGATCATGATGATAACTTTCTAATCAGAATGCTATAAATGAGACACACTGTGATGCTGCTCGCACAGTTTCAATAAATACAATTTATTGCCAAGAAAGCAGTTTTTAGCTGCGTTGCAGATAACGTTAGTTTACTTCAATTTAGACTAATTTACCAAGTTAACAAGCGCACTGGCGGCTGCTTGACGCAATTTATGTTAGCCAAGCATACCCTAAGTACTTCTGCGTAAGCCATGCTCTGTTACCGAGTTGGACCGGTTTAATTCAAACGTATCCCACAGACTTCTGGATGTGTAAAATAGCTGCTACATGCATCGACCTGGCTTTTATTTAATAACAAACTCCTGCAGGTTATTATGAAAAATTCCTGCTCTAGTTATGTGCCTTACTTACGTTTCACACGGCAAATTGATTAGTTAACCTTTTCTTTTGCTTGGTTGTATAGCTTGATCATTGTATAATATATATTACATATGTTTGGATTACAGGATGAAGAAAAAACGTGGAAAATTTCAAACAAAATTTTTAAACCGGAATTCCGGTTCCGGTATGGTTTTTGCCCTTTGCCGGAACCACAACCGGAACACGATTTTCGCCGGAACCGGAATTCCGGTTACTCCCTGATGTGACCATTAGCATAGGTTAAGGTTCAGACTTAGTATACAGGGAGCGGAATATATATTGTATATATTTTGCTTTGGCACTCGTGTAGAGTTAGCCTCTGCATTAATCCACACTGAACGATGTATATGGTTAGACGAAACATAGAGCGTTGGAATTGGGGGTGAGAACCACCTTCCCTAGTCTTAAGCGCAATGTAAGTCTTATATAAAATGTGAAGCTTACACTATGGCTAACGCTTAGGACACCGAGAGCGGCATATCTTGTTGATGAGTACTGGTATTTCATCACAAGCAACTAAATATTAACTACGCGACCATATAATTATAGTTGCGCACCGTAAGAGTCTTAACACTTGTAACGCGGGTAGTAATTTCGTTACGCGAATAAAATGTGTGAATTTACGGGAATCTGTTCGTCACGTTTGCAGTGCCGAAGTGTTAAAATGTTACAGCAAAGACATAGAGGTTAAGATATCTCCAATAATGGACTTGTTGAGCGCTCTACGGTGTTAAATATTCTATTTTATACATAAATTATCTCATTAACACTACAAATAAAATGTAGCTATAAGGCATTTATATATATGTAATTTAACATTTTTGTTGAATATATTATATAAGTATAAACAGCAGTATATATGCATATTCAAAGTATTCACAGATTATGAAAAACTTTGACATATTATTATGTGTTTTACAGTATATGTACTAGCCGGAAATGAGTGTTCTTCGTTTCAGGTTCGTGTGAAAAAATATTAATCATTAGCACAGTTTTTTTATATTTCTACCAGAGCTGCTAACAGTTTCTTCAAAAATATTTCGTTGAAACGCAACTGTTTCCCATTTCGAATCTATGTTCGTCCGTTTGAAAAGCGACATCCATTTTTAGCGGGTATTGTACATATGCAATACAAATAATTTCTTATACCAATTTTGTCACACGCTATAATATGCAAAATCTGCATTTAATATATTCGCCGATTTGTTAGTTACGAGACTCGATTACCAACACGTGCTAAATATCGTAACCATCAGGTTCAATTCTGCAAACTTGCTACTGTACGGAGTCGGAGTTAGGCAAACAAGGCTATACGTAAATCCTTACAATGTCGTATTAATATGTACAGAAGAATGCCCTCAAATCTGCACCATAGTAGAAAAGAATCACGCGACCATTACATTTTTGGTGTCAGCTCTTGTACTTTGGCCACGAATAGCTCTGAAAAGGAGGCCTTATAAAAGTTCGGTTATTGGTTGCCCCAGGTTGTTTCCATTCATTGAGCAGCCGATTTACTACCTGAAAAGGCAGTCTGCGTGTAGATGGGTCAGTTGACTCTAGATCTTCCTTTGACGCAACAATGCCTTTCTTCAGAAGACTTTTCGCTTCTGCTGCTACTTTCTGTAAAGCAGAGAAAACGATTAAATTGAAACATATCGGGATAACTGAGCTAACTTCCTTTTAATAAAACATTCAAATTTGCAAAAAATTTTATTTCTGCACCCAAATTTAAGAAACTAATCACTGAAATTTTTTGTTGGATGCATAATTTATCAATTTTCCCTACTGCATGTTCATTCCCGTCGTTTTTGAGGACCAATAACTATCACCAAGAGTTTATTGTATTTCTTGATAGGAGTATGACTTTGAAATCACATTATAAGACGATCAAACATGACGTGATCTATATCAAACTTACTCTTTCCCCATTTGGTCCTGGTGGTACGGCATTACTGCCACTCAAATTTGGTGGTCGGGGCATCTGGGCTCTCCATTCGCTGAAAATCTTGCCAGAGGGCATGAACCAGGGACCGCCTGGTTCCGAACCGGGGGGCCGATCTTGCCAGGAGAAAAACAGTTAGAAATCGTGTCAGAAACACTGCCAAAATGGTTTTGATGGAGATAAAAACCTATTTTCAAGCAAATTTTGACAAAATTTTCGAAATTTTGGACTTCAGAACGGAATTATAGTACAAATTTTGATCCAATTTTATGTACTTTGGACCGATTCGAAACAAAAAAAATTTTAAAGAGGTGGTGAACTGTGGGGAGTCCAAAATTTTGCCGGGGGCATGGACCGGAGTGACACCTGTTCTGAACCAGAAGGAATCGAACAATGCCAGGGGGCCCGCAACCCCCAATTTGGAGAGCAAAGGGCATCATGGATACAAAGTTTTTTCGACCCCCCGTTTTGAGAAGGGTATAACAACAACCTTCAAAAGAACGGGGGATTGAGGAATAATTTGGTTTCAACCGAGCCCCATAAAAAACCGGGTCGAAAAATATTTTTATTCATGATGCCATGAACTCCAAGTAGCATAAAAAGTTTGAATATTTTGAGGATAATCAGCCATGTTTGAGGTCTCCGAAAGTAAATACACCTCATGGTGATGTTATTCAGCAGTATGGCCAAACACATGGAAATTAACAATCAATTCGCAAAAGTAAAATCAATTCACTTTCGAATAACCAAGAACTAATAATAAGTACTGTTAATTTTTCCCAAACCGTTGCCGGAACATAGGTCTTGAAGTACGAACGCATACAAAGCAAATTATTGAGTCATATTCAGTACACTTACAAGAGCTTTTATTGCTACCTACAATTACCAAAACGGAAACATTCGAAACCATAACTTCCTACAATTTGAGTATTTTAAAAGCATATATATATCAGGGAATAACCGGAACCGTCCATTTAAACCGGAACCGGAACCTGGTCTTCGAAATTTATATATAGTAAAACAGATGATGGAAGAAATGAAGGTATAGTGGATCTAAAATGCATTAAAAATAACTTTTACATTAAAGTTAATGTATTGCGATGGTATTATTGCCTTTCTGAAACATTAAAGAGACTGAGGAAGCTAGTAATGTTTATTTATCGATCAAATATGTCGGTTTTTGGACATTCAGAGCAAAAAATGTCTTCCACTATACACCATTGCGCATACTGCGTCAAATCGAATGTGCTTACAAAGCTTGAAGCGTAGAATACACACTTTCGCTCTGTCTCCAGTCGCCTCCCTTTACTACACATACGTTTGTTGCATGTTCTTCTGTAGGAAACTTAAAATTATTGGTTTATATGATTCTAAGAGAAAATAATAGATAGAAGGTAATTTTCTGATCAGTGGTCAGAGACACTGTTTAGGCTTTCGTTGGACAAACAGTGCCCGTCAGTTAGATCATAATGATGATAACTTTATAATCAGAATGCTATAAATGAGACACACTGTGATGCTGCTATCACAGTTTCAATAAATACAGTTCATTGCCAAGAAAGCAGTTTCTAGCTGCGTTGCAGATAACGTTAGTTTACTTCAATTTAGACTGATTTACCAAGCTTACAAGCGCACTGGCGGGTGCTTGACGCAATTTATGTTAGCCAAGCATACCCTAAGTACTTCTGCGTAAGCCATACTCTGTTACCGAGTTGGACCGGTTTAATTCAAACGTATCCCACAGACTTCTGGATGTGTAAAATAGCTGCTACAACCATCGACCTGGCTTTGATTTAACAAACTCCTGCAGGTTATTATGAAAAATTCCTGCTCAAATTATGTGCCCTACTTACGTTTCACACGACAAATTGGTTAGTTAATCTTTTCTTTTGCTTGGTTGTATTGGAGCTTTATCATTACATATGATCATCAATATATATTACATATGTTTGCATTACAAGATGAAGCAAAAACGTGGAAAATTTCAAACAAAATTTGGAAGGCGGGCCCCCGCGTGCTGTTTGCTCTTTGCCGCCGGCCGGGACCGCGGGGGGCTTTTCGCCGCAACCGGAATTCCGGTGACTCCCTGATTTATATATATACATATATAAGGACGTCAAGGGGGAAACCGGAATTCCGGTTACGGTATGATTTTTGCCCTTTGCCGGAACCGCAACCGGGACGATTTTCGCCGGAAGCGGAATTCCGGTTACTCCCTGATATATATATATATATATATATATATATATATATATATATATATATGGGACCAAGTATTTCTTCATTCAGTAACTAAAAACATTAAAATTTACAAATCTCAAATTTCAGAAAAAAAATTGCAACTTCATGTCTTGCTTGCAGCGTGTAGTATGCCGCAAAGACACATATTGCTGTCATCCTAATCAACAATTCACAAAAGCTGTGGATCCATTCTATCCAAGCACAAGATAGCGACACTTTTGTTGCCAAAATTTAGCATTTTTAGGACCGAGGCGCCGAAAAACTATCAGTACTTTTACATGCAACAAATACCATTTTTGGCACATAGCATATATGGGACCAAGTATTTCTTCTTTCAGTATCTAAAAACATTAAAATTTTTGAAATTTACAAATCTCAAATTTCAGAAAAAAATTGCGACTTCACGTATTTCTTGCAGGTTGTAGTATGCCTCAAACCAACATATTAATTTCACCGTAATCAACAATTCACAAAAGTTATGGACCCACCCTATCTTCTAAGCACAAGTGACAGCATTTGTCGCCAAAATTTAGCACTATTAGAATCCATCCGACTTTACAAATAGTTCCATATATTTTCCACATTTGTGCGGAGAAGACACTAATATTTAATGAAAATTTACCGCCACTGTTTCTCGTAATGCATGAGTAAACTTAAGCTGCGCCCCTTACCATTCTCTTTTGTAAAAAGCAATTGACATTCAGATGTTCACTGAACACAAATTTCATTTTTGCATTAAAGAACAGAAATTAATCCGTTTCATATTTCATACATCATAATTTGAAAATATTCCGAACACATTGGTGTTAAAGCACATTGGCCGAATTGCATTTTTTAATGGCGTTATAAAAAAGAAAAATGTCGAAATCGGATACGGCTATTGAAATCCGAGTTTTGTTCTGCAACAACGTTTTGTACATGGTGTCAAAAGAGAATGGTTGGGGGCGCATCTTAAGTTTACTCTTGCATAATGCTCTACTAATAGTACATTTTGGCCTATTTGTGCCTTTTACGGATCCTCAGAAAGCTCAATTTGGAATATCACATTAGGCGATATACCACCATAAAACCTCCCGAGCCCAGAATCCATTGAAAATCATAAAACCTCGTCGACCCTAAACCCATCGAAAACAGCTGACAACACATCAATTTTTTGTGCTGGTCTATAGATAACTAAATCATCGTATTCAGCCTACCGAAAAACCTATACAGACAATTGATGGCTGTAAACAATACGTAACCGAACAACTGAAGACAGACTATATATTGGAAATGTTGGGGGCGCATCTTAAGTCTACTCTTGATTAATGCTCTACCAATAGTACATTTTGGCCTATTTGTGCCTTTGACGGATCCTCAGAAAGCTCAATTTGGAATATCGAATTATGCGGTATGCCACCATAAAACCTCCCGAACCCAGAATCCATTGAAAATCATAAAACCTCGTCGATCCTAAGCCCATCGAAAACAACTTACAACACATCAATTTTTTGTGCTGGTTTATAGATAACTAAAAATCGTATTCAGCCTACCGGAAAACCTATACAGACAATTGATGCCTGTACGCAATGTGTAACCGAACAACTAAAGACAGACTATTGGAAATCTGGTTTATTGACCCTAAACCCATTAAGAACACGTGAAATATACACGCTTGGCTCAAGATAACCAAATCATTGTATTCAGCATACCAAAAAACCTCTACATAAAGTATTTTTGATACCGTGTACCAAACTACTGAAGAGCAAGCAAGAACACGGCGAAATCTGAAAAATCGCTATTTCTGGCAAAGGGTCGATGTCGGGCCCACAGCGGCCCAGCGAGTGGTCCCACAAAAAAGTCGACAAAAATTATTTTATGTTCTACGTTTTAAGCCTGTTCCGCGAGATATGTGCTGACGAAAAGACTGGTATCCGTATAGCTAGACTTGGTAAAGAGCCCTTAAAAACCTGCTTTTTGCCATTTTGACCCTGAAGATGGGGGTCGGAGCTGATCGCGTTCGCGTTCAACTAAAGGATACATGTCGTCATTTTTGCTATGGAACAGAAAAATTTGTCGAAATCCGCCCATCCGAAAATGAGCTATGAACGACAGCAACAAATATAAAGAAATTTTCATGACTTTTTCCCTAGCACCCTCAGTGGAAACTTCGCTCGCTACGCTTTCTTCGTTTCAAAAATTCACCGATAAAGACGCAATTATTGGCAATGGGTGTTCATCAACGATAATAAGCAAGATAATTGGGCAATGACACAGCTAACAGATTCTATATCAGGTAGTTTTTCAAAATTATAATTTTGTGGTGTTTTATTTACAAGCGTTAGTTCTCTGTGTCTTAAAAAACTGTTTAGTAGAGGTGGAGAAAAGAATGCCGAGAAATTAATTTAAGGTACCAGAATCAACTAAAAGACAGAAAATTTTTTTATGCTATACACGTAGCATCACCAATAAAGTGCAGCATTTTTGGTTATTTTGACTAGGAAATGGAAAAGTTTTTTTAGAAATTTCGCCATGTAGATACCCAAAAAAATGAAAGCGGAACATCGATTCCGGCAAAAATTCGTCAGAACCGGAACCCGAGCCGCAATGCCGTATACACCGTGCCTTATATATATACTTTATACCTAACAGTCAAATTGGTTTAAATAATAAAACCATCGTATTCAACGTGCCCGATCACCTAATAAACACACAATAGGTAAGGTAAAGACATGCAGTGACATGCCGCAATTTTGAAATATCGGTATTTCTGGCAAGGGATCGACCAAGCCTAGTCGAGCCCACAGTGGCTCAGGGAGTTGTCCCACAAACAAAGAGACATTCGGCAAAACTGTAGATCTTCATGAGATAATTACGTATTATGGTGGCACCGTTTTCTATGTGGTTCCTTTTCGATACTATGTGGTTCCTTTTCGATATGGGCTGAGGAACACTGGTACCCGTATTGTCAAATGTGACAAAGAACCATTATAATCAGTTTTTGCCCGTTTTGATTCGAAAGATGAGGTCGGTGCCTTTAGCGTTCAACTAAAGTGCACATCATAGTAATTTTCACTACCGAAGAAAAAATTTGCGTGTTTTCGGTTACCCCCTAGCCGGAATTCCGTCAATTTTGAAGATACAGATAAAATTTTGGTACCAATCGATTCAGCTCGATGTGCTGGTTCAGAAAATATCCATTTTACCCACAACCCTAACAAATTTTTTTTCGATTTTTTGAGGTCTCGATGGTCCCTTCTTGGGAACCGAAAATTTCTTTTCTTCGGAATATGGTCATGTTGGGCACCATTCGACTCAACTTGATGAGACAAGTCGCCCCGTGTGTAATTTATTGAAATCTACATTACCGTTAGAAAGTTATAAGGGCCCAAGTAACCCTGAGGGGCAGAAATGCAATACAGACCATGCCGTTCTGTTTATACTACACTAAGCCTAAGTCAAATTGCGGCCCCCGAACCCCCCGCTGTTTTTTCTAACGTTATAACGTACGGCCCAGCAGGGTTACTTGGACCCTCATAACTTTCTAACGGTAGGGTAGATTTCAATAAATTACACCATTCGACTTGTCTCAACAAACCGAGTCGAATGGTGCCCAACATGGCCATATTCCGAAGAAAAAAATTTTAGGTTATCAAGGGGGATTATTGCGACCTCAAAAAACAGAAAAAAATTGTCAGGAATGGGGGTAAAATGGGTATTTACTAAACATGCTCATCGAGCTGAATCGGTTGATACCAAAATTTTATCTGTATCTTCAAAATTGACGAAATTCCGGCTGGGGGGATAAGCGAAAAGACCCAAAAAATTTTTGCCAGAGGATAAGTCATGAGCTACGCCCACATGCAAAATTTTTTTCAAGATTTTCGACCTAGTGCCCCATGTGGAAACCCCATTCTTTTCGCTCGCTCTCTTTCAATTTACATTCACAATTCAACATAAGTTATACAAAAATAATCACAAAAAATATTATCTGCTCAACACGAACCAATTACAACAAACACATGCATTTCTGTCATGTTTCAGAACGCCATATGAGGTTGGCCGCTTTATACAAGAGATGGGCTCTATGATACTTGAGCTGCCCCGTGACAGCAAATGAGCGTGCTAATAAAAACGGCTACACCAAAATTCAATATTATGCAGGTTTCGTAGAATAAAGAGTGCAAAAAGTGGACTTTAACAACCGTTTGTATGCAACTAAAATATCTAATGGACGATTATATAATATTTTAATATTGTTTCTTGCAAGCGGCTGCTAGAAATTTTTGTCTTTAATGACTGCTTGTTTAATATTTAAATCTCTAACAGATACTTGTAAGAGACTTTGGTCTTATATAGATAGCAGATATATACAGAAATCTCTAACAGCTAGCTGTAGAGATTAAATCTGTTGCAGCTAGCCATAATAGATTATTGTGTCTAATGACTAGATGTTGCAAAACTTTGTCTCTTTCAACTAGTTATAAAATACAAAAGTCTTTAATAAATATCCATTAGAATTTCAAATATTCAACGGTTGGCTGTAAGAGATTTTTGTATGTTACAGCTGGTTGTAAGAGATAAACAGCAAGCCATTAGAGGCAAAAATCTGTTACAGAAAGCCGAATATTGATATTGGTGCCCCCTCCTGTTTGATATTGGTGTGCCCCTCCAGTTTGATATTGGTGTGCCCCTCCAGTTTGATAGTGGTACCCCCTCCAGTTTGATATTGATGTCCCCTCCAGCTCGTTATTTGGTGTCCCCGTCCAGTTTGATATTGGTGCCCCTCCAGTGTCAAATTGGTGTGCCACTCCAGTTTGTTATTGGTGCCTCTTCAAGTTTGATAGTGGTTCCGCCTCCTGTTTGATATTGGTACCCCCTCCAGTTTGATGTTGGTGTCCCTCCGGTTTGATGTTGGTGCCCCCTCCAGTTTGATATTGATGCCCCCTCCAGTTTGATGGTGGTGCCCCCTCCAGTTTGATATTGGTGTACCCCTCCAGTTTGATAGTGGTGCCTCTTCCAGTTTGATATTGGTGCCCCTTCCAGTTTGATATTACAGCTTGATATTGTTAGTTTGTTACAGCTAGCTGTAGAGATTAAATCTGTTGCAGCTAGCCATAATAGATTATTGTGTCTAATGACTAGATGTTGCAAAACTTTGTCTCTTTCAACTAGTTATAAAAAATACAAAAGTCTTTAATAAATATCCATTAGAATTTCAAATATTCAACGGTTGGCTGTAAGATTTTTGTATGTTACAGCTGGCTGTAAGAGACAAAAGTTTCTAACAGCTAGCCATTAGAAACCAAAATCAGTTACAGCAAGCTCATTATTGATATTGGTGCCTTTTCCAGATTGAAATTACTGCCCCCTCCAGTTTGATATTGCTATTGTGTCATGGCTATGCGCTATTTTGCATTACTGTATAGCTATTGTGACACAGTTCATAAACTATAAACAGGACATGGCGCATATGTCGTATTGGTAAGGGTACTGGTTACTCATGAAGTTGCATAATACTACACAAATGGTACGTATTGAAAGCGGATGTGTTATAAATAACACATTTTGAAAACAGTGTGCAAATTTTAAGAATATGCCTATATATCTAAGTTCCCGGACGCTGCCTACAAATAACAGCGCTTTCCTAGACTTCAATATGGTTAGCTATGTAGAGATGACAATTTCGGCCCGCTCAGTTCCGGTCTATCCCGGCCAGCGGCTACGACAGCCGGGCCTGGTCGAAGCGTTGTAAATCTGGACCGGGCCGACCTCGATTTCCAATGGGCGGGCAAGCCAAAAAATTCTCGTCTCACTTGTAGTCAAAGAACAATTAGTACACAGTTCGATATCCTTTAGTTCGTTTTAGGAATTCCCTGTCGCTCTCATTTCCCGATTATTTTTATTTCTTTATGTCTCCTATATTCATTACATCGAGCGGGGCGACACCCGATTACACAGGAGTCGAGCCGGGCTCGGCCGAGATTTTGCAGATTCACTGACCTGGATTTCCAACTGGCCGGACCGATAAATTGCAACCAGTTCTCACCTTATAGAAATGCTGGGATTTTTATTCTGTACCGATTATGTTTGCGAATTTAATGATTTATTTGAAACGACGTTGTATGCTCAGTGTCTCCTTTGTATCTGCGCTGTTTGCGTTATGAAGGAACTATTTACAGATACGGACACAAACCCGGTTGAAATTGACTGTTTAAATTCATCTGTCCAAGCCTATCAGTTCTGTCTTTTACGAGCTTATTTATACGCGAGTACGCTTCCGATGTGTGCGCCATGGTTGTGGTTTTGCCGACATAGCGAGTTGGATCGTGCAATAATTTGCAAAGTCAGTTCTGCCGGCAGTATTCGTACTTTGACGATTAAGGACAGTACCGTTACTTATGAATGCAACTTCCCTGAGAACACATTTGCTAATTTATCCCGTGTGTGCTCGTTCATGAAACAATCAAACGACACTGTGAATCGCACGATTTGTGTGCAAAGACAAAATCT
>JASANE010019982.1:0-39852 GCA_030248225.1 Trileptium ribeirensis | reverse complement strand
TGTGTCGTACTTCGTTCAGTTACGTATAGTCGCAGCCGTTGCTAAGCGGTATGAGGATGCAAATGCTGCTTGCCCCGACCCAGACGCTTCGGTTACCACCAAGCCCCGCACCAAGACGGTAAACTCACTTCTTGAGGAAGGAGGCGAAGGTTTGATCACACAACTCCAGACCATGATTGAAGAACACCGTAAGGCAAACAACAGTAACAGTGATACGATTAGTCGACTACTGGACGTAATCGACAAACGAGCAGAAAACACGCGCCAACTAAATGCACTTGCGCCGCAGTTTGTGCCCGGCTCGCCTGCTGCGCCGCCGCGCTTGCCGATGCCGCATATTACTTGTTATCTCTGTGGCGAACCAGGACACGTTATGCGCGATTGCCCGTATCCCGCGCGCTATCCGCCAGCCGCTAACAACATGCCGCGCAACGCCGAACCTGCACCAGTTTATGCCTCTGGCGCTATCCGTCGAGAGCCATCGCAGTACCAACCGAGGAACTACGGAGGAGCCTTTCCACGAAACGATAACTATCATATGGGCCGTGGAGGTCCTCAACCGCCTAGGCCTCGTCGCTTCGAGACCGGAGCCGGGTACCGAAATAACACAGGATGGAATAGTGGAGGAAATCGCCCGAACTTGAGTCAACCTGGGTATCAGTCCAACCGTTCACCCCCAGGTTTTGCTAGTAATGCTCGCGGAAATGGAGACTACGTAGGTAACCGACAACCCGCTATGTATAACAACAGACCTGGACAGGCTAATGGATACCAGAGAGTCGCTAATGAGCGCTCTCAATTCGAGCGTAATATAGGCCCACCGCAACAGGCCAATCGTCGTCATGTAGGAAATGGAGGAAATAGGAGCGGAGGTGCAGTAAAGCGCCGCAGATATTAACTAAACTGTAGTGCTTCGCAGACAAAAGGTAATCGTGATCCTAGCCCAGCCACCACCCACCGTTTAGATGTGCTCAGTCGCGAACTCGGCATGATCCAGGGTAAGCTAGGATATAGCGCCCCAACTGGACGAGTGAATGCTATTGCAATTGCCGGCGAACCACAGTACGATGACGATGGATACGAGATGAACCGAGACGACGATGACATGGTCTTTTCTGAGATGACAGAGGGATTCGCCGAGAGGCATTTGAATGTGATTACGACCGCTCCCTGGGCTGGCGCCGCGCGCCATCCTCGGAGTTGTAGTCCGTTCCAGCCGATCAACAATCCCGAAGATAGGACATTGAGCCTAATGGACAGTGACTATGAACAGCACTTGGACGATAGCACCAGCACTGTATTATATAGCACTGAAAATCTAAAATACAAAAAAGAGGGTTATTTGGGAGAGGGATTGTATATGTCATGTGTGGACGTGCCTAGCGCAGGTTCCGATCCACTTGTATATGTATCTGCGAGCGATTTAGAGAGCAAACCGCGAGGCGAGCGACGGATCGATCAATCGAACTGTCCGGCCATGCGTAGGCCCGGAACGAACGAACGAACTTTGATTGCATTGGAAGATAGTAGTGGCAGTGTTGAGGTTTGCGAAGAATTGGAAAATGGTTATGTTGAAAATTATAGGTTAAGTGAGCATACGGAAAGTGATGACTTTATTTCCGGCAGTCCCAAGGGAATCACCTCAAGGGGGAATTCCGGAACCCCCAGCTCTTTGGAGATGACTGCGAGGAATGTGGATGATGATGTTGATGTAGTTGAGCCATTGTTATTATTATTTTCCTCCTCTGTGGCTGGCCATCCGATACAGAGTGTGGTGGATGTTGTTGATGATTATTCCGGCAGGGTAGCCGAGGACGTCGATATGGCTCAAGGAGATATGGATCGGCACGGGTCGTCGTGTGAGACACCCATGGAGCTTTTAGAGACCGATGGAAGGTCAGGAACGATGGAGGCTAGGTTGGATGATGATGGTACCTCATTAAGGCCGCCTAGTCCTAGTTCCGTTCTAAATTATAGGTCCTATGATGTAGTCCGTGGGCCGGACCGCCGCGCGGGTCGTCCCTTGTGTGATGATGAGCATTGTGTTTCGTATGAACTTGCTGATTTGCCTAAGTTAGGTCGCGCTTGCAGTATTAGTGAATTTATGGCGGATAATGATGGATGTGATGTTGATGTAATTGAGTGCTATTTTGAACCGGCCAATTATAGCACCGATGGACTTGAGGTGACTTTCCCGACCTCATTGGCAAGGGGTTCCACGGTCATTGGGCCCTTCCTTGATGCTGACCGGGGCCGCCCTTGTCACCTGTATCCAAGCAGAGGTAGCGGCGGGTTCGCGATCGTTCGCACCGATGAAGCGGGTATGATCGTTGGGGCTGAAAGTATTGCCCGGGGTCTGCCCAGATATGGGGATGTTGATGGCGGAGTGGCACATAAAGGCCGTCCATCGCATTGTGAGGCTTCCGTTGCGCCAAGCGTTACTGAAGCGCGCAGTAACGTCCCCCATGCAGAGCTAAGTTTTTTCAATGACTTGCGTAGTGAAGTTGATGTGGATAATGATGTTGTTGAGCAGAAGTGTTGTGAATTGAGGGAGTCGGTTGAACTCCTACGTGAACAACGTGGATCCACAGCGAGCGAAGCGAATCATTTAAGCGGAGCGAGAGTGTCTAATGTAAGTCAACGCACTGCACATGCACATAGCGATTTTGAGGATGAGCAGAATAGTGAGCCTGAGAATGAACTAACCAACGCTCTGAACGACTCTGATAACAGTTATGACAAAGCCAGTGATAGCGAACTTGACGAGGAGCAACTATGGAGCGACGAAGAGTTCTGGGCAAATTGGGAAGATCCAAACGCCGACTGGTACCGACGTGAACCTACCCCCGATGTACGAGAGTGGCACCGTGAAGGGGCGTGGGAAACGCGCCGAAACAATGCATTACAGCGAGCACCATCGGATGAAGGTGTTGACTTGAGCCTGCGAACAAGTCATTTGTCGATCCGCTCCGAAGACGCTGAGTACACCACCAGCGAGGATGAGGAGGATGAGACCATCGAAGACGATAGTGATGAGGATGAGTCGTTAGACGCAAGCGAGTTAAGATTGGCTCGGTCGGACAATAGTGCCGTGGAGGAACCTATCGAAGGGTTGCCGCGTATGCGCCCAGGTAATTTAGGTGAGTCCACTGGCACTTTGTCTAGCGTTTCTAGCGATATTTTGGGATCCGTCGAAGAGGTGCCCTGTATGCCCTCGGGTAATTCGGATAGCCCACTTAGGAAATCTACGGTAGTTGAGGATGAATCCGTCGAAGGGAGACCAAGTATGTCCCCGGGCAATTCGGAGGAATCCGTAATCATGGTCAGTGAACATTCGGACGCTTGTATGGGGCGAAGACAATTACTTGACTTTGTACAGGACGCTAATGACGAACGGTCACGCCGACTAGATGAGCAATTACACAGCATGTATGGACTTTATCTTACTAATGACCTTCCGATTGAACGAGGACGCATTCGCCCGTTAACGGCGAACGAATGCAATCGTGTTGTTGGACCGGACACCCTGTTTACTATTTCTACCGATCATGCCGAGACCTCGACCTATCAATATCCGCGCATCGAAATAGCTGAGAATTCGAACCCCTTCGTAGCGGAATGCCTTATTCCGATCAACTTTGGAGTAGGTGAGATAAACGCTGACTTCGGACAATCTGTGGTACTACAACCACATGCTCTTTTCTATAGGAGAGTTGTGTTAGCCATGGAACAATTGAACAACCTGAGTAGGCTGCTCGAAGTTCGTTTCGAGTGTAGTGAGGATGCAGCCCTCCAACGGGATTCCGCTATGCTGAGCAGTATTCTAGGTATGGCTTCTCCCATCGATCACCGTGTAACTGGATTATACCTCGATCCAGTGGCTCTCGCTTCGCTGGAACTCCTTATGGAACTGTTGGGTCAATGCGTGAATGGCCACACGCTCCAGCAAGTCATGGAGAAAGAATTTGAGGCAGAGCTGAGCAAGCACCCAACGTGTCGAGAGTGTAAGAGGAGTCATGGCCGACCAACATCGAGTGTTGATCCTTGCTGCTATTTTGTCGGACACCATGGAAAATGGAATTACCGAGGCACTTTAAGCACCGCTTGCGCGTCTATCCGCATTGACGGGTATATAATACCTAACTGGCGTTACTATACCGGTATTCAGACGCCCCGAATGCAACGGCTCTCTCGTGCTGCCAACATCGACTTGCCCGAGATGCTGAGCGAAGCGCCCCAGCTGTTGGAATTCATCTATAGCAATCAGGGCAGTGAAGGAGTCCCAATAACTACCTTCGCTCAGTACACTATGAACAACATGGAGTTTACAGACGAGTCCCATAGACGGGATCACCTAGTGCTTCTGTGTGCGCGTTTAAGACTCCTGAGACGTCCTACTAGCGTCAATATGCTACAAATTGAGTGCGGTATGACAATAGGTGAGCACGTAGAAGTAGATTACCTAATTTCGGAGCCGTGTTCACTCCGCCGCAGTAGCATTAGCAGCTCTACGCAAGATTTGGACGAACAATTGGCCCTTGCGATGGCCGACTGTTTAAACGCTTCTGAAGAGGATCTCGGTGAGCAAAATGAACAAACAGTAGGGAATGTCCGAACAACTGATAGGGAAACCCCGAGTGGAACCGACAATCAAGTAGTGGACAGTGAAGAGGAATCCCGAAAGATGGCCCGACCTTCTTCACCTGGCTTGAATAGCGGATCAGGTCAGAATACAGGTATGCGGAAAGTTTGCACTATCTTACTGTTACTATGGCTTTCGACGTTAAGCTCCACACACGCCACGCTCTCGCCTTTCAGTGATGCAATCTCGCGACTAGGTGCATTTGTAAACCGCCAAGTAGGTGTTGTTGTAGAACCGCAGGGCTTGGTCATCACCTCTGATCAAACTACGCATTTGCCAGTGGTCCTGCAACTATCATTGCGAGATTGGGAACGAAAATCCGATCCCTACGTAAGCAATGTCTGTCCGCCTTATGAAGCTAACGGTTCCTGCCGAGCCGATTGCTGCAGGAAAGCGAACTGTACTGAGTACCCGCAACTGCACACAACTTTGAGCACACTAGAACGCGAACTGGACGACGCCTATCATGGCATATTGGACACTAATTACTACTCGCTGCTTGTGCATTCCTTCTGCGTGGAAAACGAGCACCTATGTGACCTTACCAACCGCCGAGAAAAACGCTTTGCAAGCCTAATCGCCGCCGCTGCCGGCGCCGTCTCTGGTTTTTTAGGTTTAGGAATGGCCTTCGCCAACGGCGTTCACATTAATAACGTGCGCCAGCAAGTGACTGTTCTCGAAAAATTCATGCGCGAGACGAATGAAGTCTCTTTTCGGAATACTAAGGCAATAAAGCAATTAACCCGCGCTAATGAGGACATTTATGCGTTTCTGCATCACAGCATGCAGGAGGTAGTCTCCATGATTGAGCAGATCAGGTGTGCTGATCAGAGAGAGATCACGCACGTGCATCATCAATTGATTGACCACATTCTTAGAGCGAACATGCGCTCGTCGGTACAGGCCATCATGGAGTCTATGTTAAACGGTGAACTCTCCCCTGCTGTTATCGATGTCGTTATGCTACGACGATTATTCGCAATGGATCCCCGCATATCCAAGACCATCCTGATGCGAGAACCCAGTCTAGCATATCAGTTTGGACGAGTGATGCCTGTAAGCGTAGATTTAACGGGATTTCGCTTCGGCTTTATTTTGCAGTTACCTTTGCCCAAACGCAGCGACGTTCGACCTTATTTTAGGGTCTACAACAGAGGGTGGAACGCCCTTGACATGCTTACGCAGTTGAGACTACCACTACCGCAACATGCAGCCAGATTGGGACATGCTCGCTTCGAATCTTTGGATCTAGGAGCATGCAAGCACAGACCCGGAATTGCTTTTTGCGCACCCCACGCGCTATTAACCGACCACAGTACAAACTGCCTAGAATGGATTATCGCAGGTGAATTCGTGCCAGAATCCACCAAACACGCATGCAGCAACCGCACGCTCATCGGCCCACTCGCTAACGATACAGCCGTACACACTACTATTCAAGGTGTTCTAATTAGGACTAGTGAACCAGAAATTATACTGACTAATCGTAGACAGCTCGCGCACGTGACCCTGGGTAAGGCTATTAAGGTTCCGCCCAACGGAATCTTGTGGTTTCCCCACGGAAATTACACACAGTTAGTCGTAGGGTCGATTGTACTAACGAGCATGCTAAAACCAGAGGAAATTACAATAAAATTTGGACCAAACATTACTATTGACCGGCTCTCCGGTATCAAATTGAGACCTTTAACCTGGAGTTCACTCGATGACGCTAAGGCGACAAACTTACAGGTAGCTCAAATAGCCAAGGAACAAGTACAAAGGATAGTTAACTTTCCTGCTCTAGAGTATACCGGACTTTCGCCTTACTTCATAATCACCATCATCGTCAGCGTAATCAGTCTAATCTACTGTATGACCAAGTGTAAGGTCCCTCCTAAGTATGCATACTACCTACCCCGATGGCTACCATGCTGCGGGAGATTGATCAAGACGGATGGAAAACCCCGAAAAGCAATCAGGTGGATTAGAGCTGCCCAAAGAGGCCCTAGCGCTCCAACTGAGGAGGAAACTACACCCCGAACTTCGCCGACCGAGGTTTCGATTGTACCTTCGGGGACGCCGCGCGTGTCCGTTGTGTCCAATCGAGCCCCGCGTCGCTCCAACAGACTACTGACAACCCGTGCATCGTCCGAGGAAGAACTTGTTTTCATAGAGGACGATGAGTTATTCGCCGCTCCTTCCCGGTTACGCGTGCGTAGTTGTATACTGTATTGGTTAGCTGTTTCTTTAGATATGAGAAATTCTTTCAGCGAGGCTCGAACAAGCTCATAGTTTTTTTGAATCCCAGGAGGAAGAGCTTCCCACTTTCGCGCAGCTTCATCTCTTAAATATGACAAGGTAGCAGCCGTGCCATTTTTCGCAGTGACTCTACTCATTAGAGAGGGCTATTCTTCTCAAACTTACCCAAGCCAGTCTTCAAAATCATCTTCAAAAATTCCACCGTATAACGGAATATTTTTAATCTCAACCGCTCGGTATCCATAACGATTCTCCACGATACCATTCCCTTGTTTGGGATCCACAATGGTGCGTTCCTGTCTGATACCTCCCGGCATTTCTATCGGAATTGCATCTTTTACTTTGTCGCGTTCTTAAATCGCCAAGGCCAGCTGTATATCGCCCATAGACTTGATCAATAAAAAACTCTGGAATCCTGATTATCCAGATCTAGTTCAAATTTTCCTAAATCTTGAGCGTACCTCCGTCCAGGCTTGCGGCACCAAAACTGTAGCCCGTGTGCCTCGCAATTGAAGACTAAAGGTTACTCAAACTGTAACAGTTTGCGACAAAAGCCAATTTACAACGTTAAGCTCTATTGCTTCTTTACTTTATTTGTGGGGTTTATTTGTTCAAAAGGCAGGTAATATGTATATGTTCCGTGTGGGTTCTTGTCGATTGTATTATTGCCCGTATTTTATTAAACCAAACCACCATGTAAATTATAAACACATATAACACACAAAACTGATACTTACGTTATAACAGGATACACACGTAATTCTCCGATTGCAACGATTAACAGTGAATTTGGTACGCTAACTTGTTCATCGATTGATGGAAAATGAATTGCCTTAGCTTAGCGCGCGTGACCTTAAATAAACTTTTATCCCTGACCAGAAACCTAGGAATTTCTCTAAAGCGAGGTTTACACAGTTAAGCATTCGAAATTCTTGGAATTGAGAAATCCGGTCCCAAAACTTACGAAAATTTGCGCAATGTTGAGCATCGATATGGCTTTATTTTTAGCAGACCCTGCAGGCTAAGATGAAAAATTTCTACTGAATTTATGTGCCCTACTTACGTTTCACATGGCAAATAGCTGAGTTAATCTTTGGCTTGGTTGTATTGGAACTTGGGCATTGCGTACATATTACATAATTTTTGGACCACAGATGAAGCAAAAATATGGAAAATTTTTTACAAAATATTTTAAACCGGAAATTCCGGTTCCGGTATGGTTTTTGCCTTTTGCCGGAACCGCAACCGGAACACAATTTTCGCCGGAACCGGAATTCCGGTTACTCCCTGCGTATAAGGGATAACTACCACCCACAATATTCATTAATTTTGTAAGTTTTGCACGTTGTATTGGAAGCAATCCGTCTTGGCTATACGCTGCGCGCTTCTTTTTGTGTATTGTATTCTTTTCGTAACCAATCAGTGGTTTGTTAACGTCTACCCTGTTAGTATCTTGGGTCGTGGGGTCATCGAGGAGAGTTATGAGTCTTTCTCACGAACCAGCTAATAGAAATATATTGAGCTTACAAACTAATAAATAGTGTATTGATAAAATTTTTTAATTAATAGTTTTTGCTCTTGGGATTCAACACGGGAGTAAACAGTTTTATATAAAATAGTTGAATTTGGTCCAGCTGAAATGCTTAGTGTTCGGAATGTCATTAGATTTTGCTTCTGTTGTGATTGGTATTCCACAATATTCGTAACACTTGCGTTTTCAGCACAAAGAAATCATTAACGGTGATCATCGATCAAAAACGTTGCTGGATGTGAGTACTGTTATAATGTTTTGCATTTATTACTCCCGCGTTACATTTAGATAATATAAAAAGTTGTGGAAATATTGTTACAAATTATAGAAAATTATCTCTAAATTGCAACAAGCTGTTGCTTTAAATCAGTTACAGATATATATTTGCTTCACAGGATTTGAATCCAATAAGTTGATTAGAAAAATATCTACAATAGTTTTATTATTCATTTTTGGTAATCACACTCTGTATTGCTTGCTTAACTCATTTTTAATAAATATTGGTTGAATTAAAGACAATGTTTCGCAACATTTTATTATGCCAGCGATGTCTACTCAACTGATATATTGTTAAGGAAAGCACGCTGTTTGAAAACCGAATCTATTCGCGGAAATTTTTTTACCAAAAATCCTAATTGTGAAGTTATCAGTACCTACCGTGGAAATCTGTAATTGTTGTGCAGAATGTTTCCTCCATTTTGTAGCTATAAATTGTGACCAAATTCATATTTCCGGAGTCCTGGTAGACGTTGTTATCACCATGGCTAATCAGAACGTAGTGGCGATTATGTTTTGCAGGGGAGAAAGCTTCTAAATTCCGTCTGTGTGTGATCGACCTCAACTCGGGAACGACTTAATCAATTTTTATGATCTTAGGGTCATTCCGAACCGGCATAGTCAATTTACCGTGTGCATCTCCGAGCGTTTTTTGATTTGGGGTCCGGTTCCAGGTCAGGGGTCAAAATGTGGGGGTTTTGCCCCTTTTTACCTCACTATAGTACCCTTCACGGAAACTAGGTTATTTTTGTCTTCATAAAGCGTGAGTTCCACCTTTGAGTCTAATTTTGACTATTGAGTTTCACTTTTTTAACCCTCATTCGAATTTTTTTCTCCGGTTGGATTTATTACATAGTAAAATGATAAATGCCATGGCGCCCCCATGTTTCTGGGTCAGAGGTCAAAATGAGGGTTTTTACCCCATTTTAGTACCTTTCGCGGAAGCAAGGTTATTTTTATTTTAACTTTCGAATTTTTTTCTCTGGTTGGTTTTATTTCAAAGTAAAATGATCAATGCCGATGCCTCTTTTTTGTTTTCGATTACGCCTTCGGTTCTGGAGATATTGTGTTTGAGGTATGGCACCCTCGTGGTTCCTCGGCCCAAAATTTGAAAATTTGTTCTGACGTGCTAAGTGGCTGAGACGTTTCCCTTGGGGGTTTTCGGGCATTTAAAACTCATTGCCGGTGTTGGTTTTGCTCTGCCACTCATAGTTCCCTGGGTACGGGACATTTCGCTTTTATGGTTCCTCGACCCAAAATTTCTCATTTTATTATGATGTCCTGGAAGGCTCATAGCATGGACTTGGGGGGTTTTCGGGCATGGGAATTGCAGTCTTAGTTTTGGTCTAACTTGAGCGGTATTATGTAATATCTACATGTAGCATATCCATGTATGCTATCGAGAGCTGATTGGCTGTGCACACACAAGGCGTAGGTGTACCTATGCTTCACTACGTTTTGCAATCTCGATAAAGTTACTACTTAAAAATGGCTATATTTATCTAAACATTGAGAAAACATTATATAACTAGTTTATAAAGCGTGCTCTAGAAAGTTTAAACATCTATAGGTGATTATTTTTTCTTGTTTTAAGCACAACTTTGTACCATAATTGGAACTGGTGTTGCAAAAGCCATCAGGTTGTAGCATTGTTTTCGACATTTCTGATACTGTACATCATGTGCGTCTTCAGGTAGTGAACATGTTGATAACCTCACTATCACTTGATTATCTCGGTTCCACTAGTTAATTTCAATAGATGTATTACTTTTGCGGTTCAGTTTTTAGTCTCTGACGTTGCCGACGAATCGCCCTTTCAAAAACGACGACAGACCTGCGATGCGAGACTTTGGGTAAATACCATTACGCCATTCAACATGTAAAATTTCAGTATAAACTAGGTCTTAAGAGTAACAAACCTGTTAAAAGGTAAAAGCATATGATATGTAATTCAGAATAAACTCATTGTGCAGTATTTTCCATAATGCAATACATACAGCTGTCCTGTCCACAGTGGGGGAGTGGGATGGGGGGACCCCAACTTTCCAAATCCCCCATGTTCATGAGACTTTCCCCTTTGTCCGTCCCCCCACTCGGCCGAAACCCCCATGTTCAACTAATTCCAATAATTTCTTATGTCTGAAAAGTTGTGTTTTTGAAACATTATTTACCACTATTTATAATGCTAAGATATCGTTTTAGCTTGAAATACATTCACGGTAGTAAAAATGCATGAAAATTTGGAAATATTTAGTATAAGTTTGTCCTCCACTTTTAATTTCCCCCCGAGAATGAACATGGGCCCCACCGAAGTTCCACCACTTTTCGGAGGACTGTGGACAGGCCAGTATAGCATTATGAAATTTGCACTGAAACGCAATTTGAATGATACTTTGACGCTGTGTTAATGGATGAATGGTTTGACGGTTGTACTGCAGTCAGTTGATCCTTGGTTCGATCCTTAGTCTGACCTTTCTTTTTACACAAGGATTAACTCAAACAACCAATGACGATGTTCCGCGGAGCTGTGAATAATTTTGGACAGTAAAAATTTCCTCACGGAAAATCATAGAAAAAGCCCACAAGAAGTTTTGGGACCGGTATGCACACCTAGCAATACTAAACTGCAGTGACGCCTTTCTTTTAAGAAAAAACAAAACTAAAACTTTTTTCAGCAGCCTTGTCCGAAATTAATTTTCAACATAACCTTTCATGTTTTTACGAATATCTGCTTTTCAGCGATATATCAATGCCACAAATGCTTTACGTGACCTATACGAGGATGATGATGGGTAAATTATTTTATTTTAGGATTTACGGATTTTATAATCTCTGTTGTAGGATTAGATTTTTTAATTGTTGTCTCTGCCGCTGAACAATTTAGCGTCTCGATTACGAACTCTACATGTTGACCTAAATGTTTTTGGGAAACCTATGTAACATTATACTGTAACCGGAAATATTTGTAGTAATATTAACACGGGGACATTGAATACGTCAATTTTCTAAAACAGTTTGAATTTTTTGTGTACAATAATCACTTGTCGTATTTATATTCATTGAGACCCAGAAATAATACTGTGGATCAACATCATGTATAAAAGTCAAAACTATTTCAAAAACATGTAATAGGTATATATGTCTTTTTGTTATGTATTATAGTTGATTTTTTAAAAATCATCATGCTGCTATTCTTTGTGATATAAATCAGCTATACCGTTGCTAGCTGTAAAAGTTCTTAATTAATCTAGAGGTTTCGCGGGGAAGATTTTATAAATATGTATCTGGACTGTCTACAGCCCTTCGAAAAGTGGGGGGGACTTCGGGGCCCAATGTTTATTCTCGGGGGGAAATTAAAAGTGGGGGATAAATTTTGCTTAAAAATACTAAATATTTCCAAATTTTCATGCATTTTTACTACCGTAAATGTATTTTCAAGCTAAAAACGATATTTTAGCATTATAAATAGTGGTAATTAATGTTTAAAAAACACTTTGCAAACATAAAAAATTTTTGGAATTAGTTGAACATGGGGGGGTTCGGCCGAGTGGGGGGACGGAGATGAGGGAAAATCTCACAAACATGGGGGATTTGGAAAGTGGGGCCCCCTCACCCCCCACTGTGGAAACAAAAAACATAAATTAGTAGACATAAAAAATTTTTGGAATTAGTTGAACATGGGGGTTACGGCCGAGTGGGGGGACGGATACGAGGGACAATCTCACAAACATGGGGATTTGGAAAGTGGGGGTCCCCCTCACCCCCACAGTGGATAGTCCAGTATATATATTAAGGATTTTATTGTGTAAATTTTATTGATTGTGTAGTTGTATTTTATTTATGGGCCGCGTTGGTTTGAGACGAATGCCATAGTATTATTATTATTATAGTTTTATAGTTCGCTAAATTTCAGCTGTGTCCGTGACACGTTTCGGTTTGCCTAATAAGTTATTTTTGTTTGTAGGTCGCGCAAAGATGAGATCAGTGCTCTTAGTGGGCCGAATGAGTTCGCCGAATTTTATACACGTCTTAAAGGGATAAAAGATTTTCATAGGAAGCATCCTAACGAGGTAATGTTTTTAATATTACTGAGTGTGTGCCTTAAATAATTTACTTGGTGTCCCGACGAGGGATTGTAAAGATTCGCAGATTAACAATTATTTGTTGACCAATAATTATTAATTGTAGTTGCGATTCACAGCAATTAATTATTGCAACCAATAGTTTGCATTCGTAAAGTTTTATCGGAGAGTATGACACTCGATCAAGCGCATGTATTATTCTTATTATCTGATGTGGTTGTTTTTCGGGTAAAATATTATATGTCAGCAAAAATACAGATAAGTATTAAAATGCAAATACAAGAAATTTAAAATTGGAAGGGGGCAGTGTAAAAGACCACTATAAGAGTCTACACACCTTTGTCTTTGCCCTCTTACTATTGCTTATTATTATCTATCTATCTATCTATCGGGTTACCACCGTCCCCCCACAAAAAGGTTCCCTGCGATATCCATTACTCTGTGGTTCTATAGGGTGTATCTATCTGCGGCACCCCAGGATTTCTTGGGGTAGTCAAACCCCCATGAAACCTGAGGTAGCCGATATGCCCTTCATATCTAGTATCTTAGTTTCAGCTAATGCTATCCAGGCAACTTTGGGGGTACACCCTGCAATCATTGATGGGTAAGTAGATAAACGATCTCTCCATCGATTAAGGAAAGTACATGAGTATAATCGAGTGTTATGCTATTGTGCAATATTTTTGTAATGAACTCTTGTTGCTAGTAATTAAAATAAATCACCCTCAATGTGCTTATAATTATTCATATGGTGTTTTATACACACCGTCTACCCTGTCCATAGCCTTCCGAAAGATGGTGGAGCATTGAAGACCCAATGTTAATTCTCGAAAAGAAATTTTTAAAGTGATCCTCAAGTAAGCTGAAAACCCTCAAATTACCATATTTTGGTTAAATTTAGGTGTTTAGGCACGGTTTTTTAAATCCAAACTTGCTAATTTGCGGTCTTTAAGGTACTTTTCACTATATTGGTGGACATCCTAATATAGATGAAAACCCAAAACCCCAAATTACCGTTTTTGGTCAAATTCCTGGAATCTCGCTAGTGTGGGGCACGCTCTTCTATAATTCCCCCGCCCCTTTTTCGCGGCGAGGTCGCCCCCGGTTCGTGTTCCCCCATAATGCCACAACCCTGTTCCCCTGTTGTGACGACGACAGAAACACGCTCTGACAAAGCCAAATAAATGTTCGAAAACTCACAGCTTGTTGCTACGGCCTTCGAATGTGTCACAGATTGCTTTTTGTGACGTTTCCAATTGCCGAACGCCCCAACTTCGTTTGATTGCTCCAGTTCGACTCGTGGCTGACAAAACTCCTCAGTGTGATACTCGCCCGAGTGAGCCGTAACTTTCTCAGAAAATCAGATTGTCAATTGCTTCCTAGTGCAATTAGTTTCAGGTCTTAGCTATACACTTCGTAAGCAGTCGATCTTCTTCTTATATTCTCATCGATAATGATTGGCAATCAATGGTAATACATTAATAACACTGAAGAGAATATACTACTGGTGGCAGCAGTGAGTGACCCAAGATCGATATAACCGATCCTTCGCCATAAAGGTCGCTTGGTAATGCCATGAATATATTTGGTACTGTCCACGAAGACGACAATCTTGTTTTGTGGAAGGTCGTCGTTGATTTATTATCAGTTTGAAACAATGACATCAGCAGCAACACAGGTCTTCGAAAATAATACTTCGTGACACCCCCACAAAATTTTTGGAAAAAATTACTGCGAAATCAGAAACCAGCGTGGTGGCGCGCTCACGACATTACGTTATTCAATTCATTGAACGTTAATTTCCTACCTCAGGCTCTACGCATATTGACTTTGTTGACAATGACAAGCTTCATCATCGCCGTTTGTAATTATTTTCTTCTGTAAGCAGTATCGGACTTTCAATTTCGATCACCCACCGGTCATTATGAAGGACATTTATAAATTATATAAATCCCCTCCAAAAAATTTCGCGGCACTCGGTTGAACCCTTGCCGTGCGCGCACATCCTCACCATCGGTCCCGACCCCAGTTCGATGGGAGGATAGGGAGGGGCTGCTCCCTCGTCGTGCCCCCCACACAAACAAACAATTTGTAACCCTACTGAGATGTCAGAATTTAGGTGTTTAGACCCGGTTTTTTGGCACTAAATTTGCTAGCTGGTGGCCTTTGAGCTAATTTTCACGTATATCCTGCCTCTTCGATGCCAATAGAGCACATGTGGCTTTCTGGAACCCTATTCGAGACCTCTAGCATAGCCAAAAGCCTCAAAATGCCATTTTTTGTTTAAATGTAGGTGTTAAAAACAGGGTTTTTTGTTCCATACTTGCCAGTTGGCGGCCTTTGAGTTTCTTTTCACCCATATCCCGCCTCTCTGTGTCCAGCGGAGCCCATGACCTCAGAGGCTCCCACGATTGCTGAAAAATCTCAAATTACCATTTTTTGTTCAAGTTTATTTGTTTAGACCCGATTTTTTGGTCCATATGTGCTAGTTACCGACCTTTGAGCTTATTTTCAACCATATCCCGCCTCTATGGTGTCCAGCGGACCCCTGTAAAGCAGGGAGTAACCGAAATTCCGGTTCCGGCGAAAATCGTGTTCCGGCTGCGGTTCCGGCAAAGGGCAAAAACCATACCGGAACCAAAATTCCGGTTTAATAATTTTGTTTGAAATTTTCCACGTTTTTTGCTTCATATTGTAATCCAAACATATGTGATATATACCAGTCGTAGTGGAACTACATTTTTTGAGCCGAGCGACGGCATTAGTAATATGAACGTACTCAATATCTTGGGAATATATTATTACTTAGACAACAATGAGTAAATGAAAGAATAGTTTTATTCTGTTCGAACGAAAAGCAAGACAAAGGAAGTCACGTGGCTTATACAGCATGGTGATGAATGGTAATCGAAGCACAGCAATGAAATCATAGGACACGGAGTCTGAAAATAATTTTGCCTATACTATTCCTGTATGTGCAATGCATCTATTTTCTTATTTCCCCATGGAAAACCCATGGTATATGCCGTTAAAACGACTCTACGACCAATAATTAAGCTGTTATGAGCTTAATTAGGGTGTTAATTAGCTAATTAGCTTAATTAATGATAAGATTGGCAAGTTGCCAAACGTCTAAAATATCAGGTGCACATCCTCACATGATAAGCTTTCAAATAAAAAACTTTTTTGAACTAGGTTCAGTGGTTCTTGAGATCCATGAAAGACTAGCGGACGAACGGACATTGACTTTTTTGCTCCCAGACAGAAAATAAAAACGCTTCGCTCGGCGACCTCGCTCTGCTCAATTATACAATTATGATCAAGCTACAATACAACCAAGCAAAAGAAAAGATTAACTAACCAATTTGCCGTGTGAAACGTAAGTAGGGCACATAATTTGAGCAGGAATTTTTCATAATAACCTGCAGGAGTTTGTTAAATCAGAGCCAGGTCGATGCTTGTAGCAGCTATTTTACACATCCCGAAGTCTGTGGGATACGTTCGAATTAAACCGGTTCAACTCGGTAACAGAGTATAGCTTACGCAGAAGTACTTAGGGTATGTTTGGCTAACATAAATTGCGTCAAGCACCCGCCAGTGCGCTTGTAAACTTGGTAAATCAGTCTAAATTGAAGTAAACTAACGTTATCTGCAACGCAGCTAGAAACTGCTTTCTTGGCAATGAACTGTATTTATTGAAACTGTGCGAGCAGCATCACAGTGTGTCTCATTTATACGATCCTGATTAGAAAGTTATCATCATTATGATCTAAATGACGTGCACTGCTTGTCCAAGGCTAGCCTAACCAGTGTCTGTGACCACTGATCAGAAAATTACGTTCTATCTATTATTTTCTCTTAGAATCATATAAACCAATAATTTTAAGTTTCCTACAGAAGAACATGCAACAAACGTATGTGTAGTAAAGGGAGGCGGATGGAGACAGAGCGAAAGTGTGTATTCTACGCTCCAAGCTTTGTAAGCACATTCGACTTGACGCAGTATACGCAATGGTGTATAGTGGAAGACATTTTTTGCTCTGAATGTCCAAAAACCGACGTATTTTATCGATAAATAAACATTATTAGCTTCCTCAGTCTCTTTAAAGTTTCAGAATGGCAATAATACCGTCGCAATACATTAAGTTTAATGTAAAAGTTATTTTTAATGCATTTTAAATCCACTATACCTTCATTTCTTCCATTATCTGTTTACTATATATAAATTTCGAAGACCAGGTTCCGGGTCCGGATCCGGCTTAAATGGACGGTTCCGGTTATTCCCTGCTGTAAAGCTGTCTGGTACCCCCTCGGGAGCTCTAGCATAGTTGAAAGACCTCAAATTAACATTTTTTATTCGAATTTATTTGTTTAGACCCGATTTTATGGTTCAGACTTGCTAGTCAGCGGCCTTTGAGCGTATTCTCTCCCAAATTCCGTCTCTCTGGTGTCCAGCGGCCCCCTGTTAAATGCTGCCTGGCATATCTCTTTATACCCTCCAGATCAGCTGAAAAACCTCAAATTACAATTTCTTTGTCAAATTTAGGTGTTTTCACCCAATTTTTGGAGGAAACTTACTAGCTAGCGGCCTTTGAGCTTATTTTCGCCTAAATCCCACCTCTCTAGTGTTCAGCGGACCCATGTAAAGGCTGTCTGGCATACCCCTTGGTACATTCCAGAATAGGTGAAAAACCTCAAATTACCATTTTTTGGTTAAATTTAGGTGTTTAGACATGGTTTTTGGGTACAAACTTGCTAGTTGGCTGCCTTTGAGCTGCTTTTCATCTATATCCCGCCTCTCTGTTGTCCAACAGACCCCCTAGACTGTATGGCATCACATCGTAACCCCATAGGATAGTTGAAAAACCTAAAAGTCATTTTTGGTCAAATTTAGGTGTTTAGACCCGGTTTTATGGTCCAAACTTGCTAATTGGGAGCTTTTGAGCTACTTGTCATCAATACCCCGCCTCTGTGGGCCAGCATACCTCTATAGGTTGTCTGGCACCACGATCGGACCACCCGTTTAAATTTCAAATTACCATTTCTTTGTCAAATTAAGGTGTTCAGACATGGTTTTTGGGTACAAACTTGCTAGTTGGCGGCCTTTGAGCTACTTTTCATCTATATGCCGCCTGTCTGGTGCATTTCATCTATATCCTGCCTCTCTGGTGTCCAGCGGACCCCATAGGCTGTGTGGAACCACCTCGTCACCCCCTAAGATAGCTGAAAACCTCAAATTCATTTTTGGTCAAATATAGGTTGGTTGATTCGTTTTTCTTGTCCGAACTTGCTAATTGGCAGATGTAGAGCTGTTTTTCATGTATATCCCGCCTCTCTGGGTGTCCAACAGACACCTAAGCCTGTCTGGTGCACCATCGGAACTCCCAGGTCAGCTTGAAAACCTCAAATTAGTGTTTCTTTGTCAAATTTAGGCGTTTAGACATAGTTTTTGGGTACAAACTTGCTAGTTGGCGGCCTTTGAGCTACTTTTCATTTATATGCCGCCTCTGGTGCTTTTCTTCTATATCCTGCCTCTCTCGTGTCCAGCAGACAACAAAGGCTGTCTGGCAGCACAATCGGAACCCCCAGGACAGCTGGAAAACCTCAAATTACTATTTATTTGTCAAATTTAGGTGTTTAGACCCAATTTTTTGGACGAAATTATTAGCTAGCGGCCTTTGAGCATATTTTCACTCAAATCCCACCTCTTTAGAGAACCCCTGTTAACTACTTTTCACCCATATCCCACCTCTCTGGTGTCCAGCGGAGCTCCGGAAAAGGCTCTTTGGCAACCCCTTCGGGACCCCAAGGGTAGCTGAAAACTTTTAAATCATCATTTTTGGTCAAATTTCTGACATCTCGCTAGTGGTGGGGAACGCTCCGCTATGGTCTGTCTGCCCTCCCCTGGGCGCGGCGAACTCGCTTTCGTTTCGTGTCCCCATGCCCCCATAAATTTGCGGTGCCCCCGGTATATTGTCCCCATTCCTTCACAAAAAATTTGCCCCTTTCCCAACAAGGTTTTTCGGAAAAAATGACGACAAAATCAGAAACCAGCGTGGTGTGCGAGCGCACAACAATACCAAATTCAATTAATTTAAGCGACAATTTCCTACCTCAAACTATGCATATTGTCCTACCTCAAACTATGCATATTGACTTCGATGACAGTGGCAAGTTTCATCACCGTCGCTCGTAACTGTCTTCTTAACAAACCAATGTCGACATTAAATTTCGATGGTTTAACAGTCATTAGGAAGGGTATTTACATTTTATATACGCCCCCTCCCCCACAAATTTTGCGGCCCTCTTTTCGTGCGTCCACAACTATCGGTCCCGCCCTCAGTTCAATGAGGGGGGCTGCTCTGCTTCGCGTCGATCACAAATTTTAACCCTAACGAGATGCCAGAATTTAGGTGTTTACACTCGGTTTTTGGTCAAAAGTCACTAGATGGCGGCCTTTGAGGTATTTTTGACCTATATCCCGCCTCTTTGGTTTCCAGCGGAGCCCATGAAAGCTGTCTGGAACATACTTCGGGACCCACTTGGATGACTGAAAAACTTCAAATTTCTGGCTTTATCCGGTCCGCTTACGATAGTGTTTTTCGTAGGTTTTTACTTGTCAGGAGCTGCAGCAACAGTTTCTAGGTATTTCTCGCTGTTTATTACTTGAAACAAATGTTCAATGAGATATCATACTGAGTTATATTCGATTTGATCTATAAGTTAACGGGTTAGTTATAGACTTGGTCTGCGGGCCGACGTGGTTCTGTTCCTTATATGATGTTCAATCCTTTAATTTAATACTTGCTGATTCTCAACTGGACAAAACAGCACAAAATACAATTTTTGCGGGTATGGTGTGATCACGTTTGATTGCATTTTCATCTGCGTATTTCAGATCCTGCTCATATTTGAAAAGTTAATTTGCTGTTTTCACTCTGTTTGGTTTGTATTTAGTGTTTCAATTTTAGATTACTGTCCCGATGTCTATTGAATTTGACGAAATAAACAAGATGAGGGAAGATCCTGAAAAAATGGAAGCGAGTAAGTCTGGTTTATTGCTACACATTCTATTGGTAGATTGTACTTGTCATTTTATCTAAATTGTCTGTACCGCTGGTATGGCGATTGCAAGGTCCTTAAAGCAACCGTTGAGCAGCATCTCGATAGCTCAGTGGCATGCGTACGCCGTCTGGAATCATACAACATCGGTTTCGATTCCTGCATCAGGCTGGAGTTGGCTAAATATTGAGCATTTACTATTTCGGCATGAAAGAGATAATATATCATAGGGTTTATCGCAGACAAATCTGTTTGACCATTATTCTCCGAACATATCATATGTTAATTTAGAAGTTGTATTGTCGTTAAATAGATAACAAATTTAACGCGCGTATCAACATTACGTGTGGTAACATACAAATATGTATTTATATAGTTGTTTCCACAGGGTTACCTACAAAACTGCTTATATACGGTTTCGCGCACCAGTAGTAATCCGTCACATTTATTAGGTATGTTGCATTATATCGTGTATTAGGCTTGTATTATCAGGTTTTGTTTATATAAAACATTTTCTCCTTAGCAAAAAATATTTCAGTTATGTATGACTGTCTTGTTAAACAGCGACAAATGAATACGCGTTATAACACACAAAATCGAAATATAGCTCAAGCTTGTTACAAACTTTTATGCAACCGGTTATGGATGTGCGCTAAAAATTTATGATGAACTCTGAAGAAGATTTGTTGCAATGTACGTTGATGGATGATGCGGTTCATTTTTGTGTCATTTGCCCTTTTTTATAGGTACAAATTACCCAGGTTTGTCTTGTCTCCACTGTCAAGCTTTCGACATGTCCCACTCAACTTTATTTTTTTGTTCGAATTTGGAACAAAAAGCTCACAAGAAGGGTGCAGGACAAAAGCTGGGGAGAGGTCAGGACAAAACTGAGAAACTTTCCACTCCTGGAAAGTGGTACGTATGACAAAAATATTATATTTTCTAGTCCGAAGTTAAACAAAAAGTTGTAGGTATAGTAGTGAAGTTAAGAGAGGACATCAAAAGTTAGAAAGGTAGGACAAAAGTTGGGGGAGCTGAACTAACCTGGGAAACTTGACCCCTCCCCACCATCCCGAAAAGTCGGACCACTGACATAAAATGGACCGCGTCTTCGCACAACATATATAACATTTCAAACATGAATGCCGAAGTCTTGTTCAACGCTTCATCTTGATTCTTGATTATACTTTATGGTCATTGCCGAAAAATGTACGTGTTTCTCCACCGTTGCTCTTCGGGTTCACACACACATCTTCCAGGTTTTTGTAGTCACTTGCTGAGAAACCTCTATTTCTACTGCAGATATGGTGGAGTTTTCCGACGAAGAAGGCTATGGAAAGTATCTTGATCTCCACGAATGCTACGAAAAGTATATCAATATTAAAGGCATTGATAAAATTGACTACATAACGTATCTGACTACGTTTGATCGTTTGTTTGAAATTCCTAAGGAGAAGAAAAATTCGGATTATAAGAAGTAAGTATAGATATTTAGCCATGGTTGAAATTATTTTTGTGAATTTCTCGTTTCTGCAAAATGTCTTGTTATATTTCTTGCTAAGTTTCTGCATAATGTCTTGGTATATTTGTGCTTTCGAAGTCGGGTTGCTCGCTTATATCGATTACGCTGATGAACTAGTCATATTGGAACCAAAAAGCTTCTAAACCCAAAATGAATTATAATTCTCAATAAATGACTGGCAAGAATGCTGTTTTATGGCCAAGCTAAACTCTGGCATCAAAAGGTGGAGTTGGTGAGCTGTGCACCTCCAATACGCCGAACTTTCTACCCAGCTGAAGTTATTGGGTTCTTCTGCTACATTGGTTCAGCAATAACTGGGTCCGGATGATCAGGTGCCTATTTCAGAAACTGTCTTGCTGCAGCTATTATCCCAAAAATAACTTATGGTTCAAATTCAAAATTTCGTGATCACCAACATGAAGTATCCTGAACATTTGCTTCCTAGAGAGCATCTTCTAATCGGGCTTGAAGCGTGACATCACGGGGAACCTTACGAAGTTTATTAATTGTTATACTGCGCGAAAAGGCCCACTAGCAAACGAAATGGAAATTACAGACGTTCGATGCATTGGTGACGATCTAGTTGATATATGCTTAATGAAATTATATGGATGTGCTCCTCGCTTTGCTGCTACTCTGTCACGAAATTAAATGTATTAACTTTTCATTGGTTATTTGGTCGTAACTTTTGAATCCTTAGGTAGATTTTGGTCAGCTTTTTTGTATACTACCTCATAAACTGAGTTAAATAAGAGTATGTTTTTCCTTTTTTGCTTTAATTTTTCGTTTTCTTAGCTTGGTTATTTCGCGTAACTTTCGGATGAGTGCCTCTTAAGCTGGGTTACCCAAAGGTATGTTTTTCTTTATTTTTATAGTTAGATTATTACATCATAACTTTTGAAACCTTGGACGGATTTTGGTCGTTTTTCGTTTTTTGAGTCGCTTCATTGATTTCCTATCTAAATTTACTCTCATAAACCCGACAGGAAACGGAATCTTTCTGATTTTGGACATTTGTCTTCCACAACATTTTCGGCTAGAACTCTTTCCAAAAGCATCTGATCGAAATATGTCAGTCTCATCCAGAGCTAGAATTTCACTGTTATGCTTTCTGTTGCAGCAGTCGTTTTCGAGTAATGGTTTAACCCAATTGCATTCAGATTAATATACGGATAATTTTGCTAATATTATTTATATATCTGCAGAGGAGCGGTGTGTGATGGTACCTCAAAGGTTAATGTTACTGTAACTTGCTAGATTGTGATGTCATATTCGATTAAACAGTTCCAAATTATCCGTGGCTTTTAATCAAAACTTATAATTTATCTACCTAGTCGCGTTGATATCAAGTGCCAATGAGCCAGTACGCTGGGCATATTTCCATGGTGAACCCCATTCAGTCACGGCCTGAAGCATTCTGCAAGGATCCGCCGATACCAAGCAGCAGTGGTTTGGCTGTGGGTGCTTCTGGAAATTCATCATTAGACAACGGAATAATCATGCGCAACATCCGTACAAGTCTGCACTTTTGGTCAATGTAGAATCCGGATCAATTTCTCGAGACGGAGGACAATACGAAACATAACGGCCGCGGTCAGTTGTGTCCGTTCGATTCTCCAGCTGCCAGCTTTGGGAACCAGCAAAATTCGATATTAGGCCAGCCGATCCTGACGCGCTTAACTAATATTAGGAGCGCTAATGGTTCCATGGCTCATCAACCACAGCAATGGATGCCTCACGGTACGGTAGGAACGTTACTGGTGCCGGCGAGCATTGCCAAACAAACTGTCATTCTTTGCCTACGTTGGATTTCCCAACATTCCTAATCAGGTGTATCGGAAAGCAACCAAAAAGGGGTTCCTATTTACGCTCATGGTCGTTGGACAATCAGGTTTTGGAAAATCAACATTGTGAATTCACTTATTCTTGCTGACGTCTACAATAACGCTGAACGGCGCCAAAGGCTAACTGCCGTTTTGTAAAAGACGTTCGTGTTTGCAGAAGCGATGGTACGATTGGACGAGAAGATGTTAATCTAGCGGTGCCACTTGATGATGCTGATGGATTTGGCGATGCAGTTGACAACATTGACTGCTGGGAGCCAGTCATGCAATACATCTACAGCAAATATTCACACTACTTTACTGAACAAACAAAAATCAATCAATCGGTCAACGTTGCTGACAAACACGTCCACGTTTGTTTTTTATTGCTCCTTCAGGACACGGACTAAAATCACTTGACATCAAATTTATCAAACGAATTCATTATCTCGTCAATATATTTCACAAACGCTAACACGGTCGATTTAAGAAAGCAGTAATGCGCGAATTAAACAAAATGATACTAGAATTTATGATTTTCCTGAGGGCGACATGGACGAGGGGAAGAAAATTCAAAAGTCATTAAAATATTCTTTTACATATACCATACACGGAATTATTTCATTTTTGTTATGGCGAATACTCATACGAATATACCGAACGATTCAGTGTTAGCGGTGGATAAAAACTGGGCGGGCATTCGCAATGTCGTAGATGATTGCGAAGTTATTGAAGTGTTATTTGGTATTAAAGATTCATAAATCAAAAAATTTCTTTAATGGTGCAAAGTTTAATAAATGTCCCCAAAAAGAAATTTTCGAAAATTTGATATAGTCAAATTTCTTGCTTGTTGGAAGTGAACAACGGCTTTGTAGCAGCATTTAATACCACAAAAATGTTTCTTTCATTGTTTTAATTAACTTTATTTATGTTATTGATCTTGCGCGGTCGGTGGAGGGTTTGACTGTGCTTAATTTAGTACCAAAAATGGATAAATTTTTCCTCTTTTTTCAATGCAAATGATATGGACAAGATTAGAATGGGTCTGTGGGTTTTCATGGTTGCTGAGTACAATAAGATCAATTGCATCTGCGTAGTATGCATGAAATTAGTCAAGTGCAAGGTATCTACAACGTAAGATAACTCTTTACAAAATATCAATTTCTTGTGATTTATAAATCCCAACAGTTTTAGTCTTTTTGGTCATTGGAGAAAGAAATAATGGTGTCCTACAGTTTTCATATTTAATTAAAGTGGCCGTAGCGTCGCCGTTATAGATGGTGTATTATTGTTATTGAGAAACATTAAAGGGAGCTTAGGACTTGAGTTTGGAACAATGCAAAAGTCACTAAGCGTACATCATCAGCACTCGCTTCGTTTCCCATCGCTGCCCGAAAAACAAATAAACGTATACAGCATTCACAGTGTCAGGCACAGGAACGGACTAGATGCTATTTGTGTTATTTATTGACTCACGAATGAAACTCAATGTTTTCTGTATAGAGATCGGTGAAGCGAATGAGATGGAGACTATACATAGTTGTAAAAGACGATGTTGGTTGCAGCAGAACATTACGTTTGTGTGCGTAAGACGTACGATAGACAATTCACGGCCTTGATCTTGTTTACAACTGCATTATCAACAAATTGGTTGTTCAAAACTGAAAACTAGCGGGCTCTCGTTGGAAATTTTGTCCAATTCTGCCTATTCATATGTCGTTAAGATATCGGTGTAGCAGATAATTTTTCATCGATTTGAGCTGTTAAGTTTTAAAAATTCTATTTGGTTCTGTCAGAGCATAAAGTTATTAATTGCTTTACCCATTATGACTCGATTTTCATTTATGCAATGAAAGCCTGGGTCTATAATGAATGTTTTTCGGCACATTTTCATTACTTTTTAGCATTTACAAAATTTAGCTAGACATGCCGAATTTAGTAGTTCACAGCTATTAATATTAGACACGTGATCAATGCAAATTTATGGAATCACCACTCTTCGAGATTGGGGCTTCAGATTTTTGGCAGTACTTACTTACAATATTATTGTGTAAAGTTAACAAGTAAAATGATAAAGTTCGTTGCATCATATGTTGCAGGGGCCATTCTACAACCATATTTTATAATTTTCGGTCCTATTGCAATGGTAGATCTTTAGGAGTACACCAAGCTAATGGATCGAAAATGTTCCAACGCATTTTCGGTTAACTGAATGTGGGCAGCCCAGAACTGAGACCAACTTAGTAGCCCATAGCTTTTTCTGATGCTTTCTATGATTTTCGGTGTTATTTTTGTGGATAATCATCGAACATAGGTGGTAAAATCTGCCTATAGTCAACAAATATATTTAACTGCGTTTTAGAAAGGCATCGCCATTCTGAAAACAACAATTATATCGTGAAGAACTGATGGGGTTGGCATATTTCTTTATTCTGCGCTTGTTGGACGAATGATGTCCAATTAGCAGTATTACACGTTAATGATGTAGTGTCAAACTAGTACAAATCATTAGGGCGCAACTGTTCTTCCGGTTTAAATGTTGCAAAATTCTTTATATACACATTGTCTTATTGCAGGTATTTAGAAACTTTACTGCAGTATCTCACAAGTTTTCTGGCGCGAGTGAAGCCGATGCTAGATATCAATGAAGTAATGGTTTCTAGTTATATTGTTGGGACTGGCATAGTGTTAGTATAATGCGATTTTTTTTGTGTTCGGTATGTAACGGACTAATGGAGTATATTAACATAGCTTTGTTTTTTGCACTCCTGCAATGAATTTTAGCCCAAATTTTCAGAACACTGACACGATTGGAAACTTGATGTTACCCACTGATATTCATCGACATTTAGCTTGTATAACAAAATTGCAGTCCGTGGGTCACTTTTTCTTTTATACTTTCAATAAATATAGATGTCGTAGGATCTTATATATGTATCAGGTCGACTTGACGCTGCTGCATTACGCACTTCCACAAACGACCCCGGCTATCGTAACCTCGAGGGCGCACCTAATGGGTTCTAATTTTTTTCTCTTTCGGATGAATCCCAAGAGACTACGCAGCTTAGTAAGCCGCAGGAGCGCTTCACAGGATGTGTTCTGATTCTGCCGGACGGGTTGCGCACGTAGCCTAAGTGGTACTACCTTTGAGGTCCCTAGGGAGGTTGGCTCCGTCTGCTCTCAGGCCAAAGAGACCATATCACGATTCCCTATCATCGTTCCACCTGGAAGTGTGTTTTGAATAATTTTTTCTTTTCTACTTACCTGGACGATTAACATTTTATTTAGCCAGTGGCCCCACTAGGGTCCGACAAATCCCAAGGCGTTTAACGTCGAATCGCGTGTCTTTCTTATTTTGGGCGTTCAGCGAAAGTTCTCAGGCAAATTTTCCTTATTGATCGCACGACTCGTACTCACTTCACTAATACAAATCAGAACCGGCGAGTCACGCTAAGGTTTGTTTCTTCTATGCGCGTGTCAAACCTGAGCGTGGGTCGTCGATCGGGGTGACGGATTTCAAACCCATTTCAGTACAGATATCGCAACCATTGGTCAATAAAACACAGGAACACTATTATGTTTGATTGAGTATTTATTGATAGAGACAGTGCCAATTGAATATTACGCTATTTGGGGAAAATTGGAGGAGCAACAAATGGGCGTGTCGGAGTCATCGCCTTTTTCATGGGACACTCACAGCTGGTTCAAATTACGACGAGAACTACTATGCCTTTCCACTGACAGCTGCGCTTACCTTACTCGAAACCGGGAAGAGAAATAGCTATGAAGCATGATGTAATAGTCATTGAGTTATCGAGGAGCCATTCGAGTAACTACAACTACTCGGGTACTCCGATTAAACAATAGGTTCAGGTAAAGCTTAAGGCGGCAACAATATAAAACAGGTAAATTCGGACATGTGGGTCAAAGCGTACACAACAGGACTTTGGGGTTTGATTTTGCTCATCCTAATCAACAATGACTATGGTACGTGATACACGAATCGATACGGTACGGATAACAAAATGGGTTAAGATACGGCAGGTTATAGCAAATCATCAAAGGTACGGTTAAACAATCGATACGGGTACAAAATGTACCGGAATATACGTTAACATGGGTGCAAGTTCGTGAGTTTACAACGGGTACGACTCCTAGTTTTCGAGCGAGACGGCGTAAAATTTCTCTCCTATACACATACGTATGTATGAACGGTAACCTTGGGTACCAAAAAGAGTTTTCCTTGAATATGGTGTGTAACAAGCAAATCGTGGTTCCAAATTCCTACAAAATTTTCCTTCAACTACAATAAAACGCAGATGGGAGATTTAGTCTGATTTATAATCGTTTGCAACCTAAATAACTGCGAAACGTCGACTTTCTCGCGTCCATGAGCATGAGACGGAAATGATTCATAATTGACGGGGTAATATTTCTTCTAAGTGGCCTGGAGGTCCCAGTAGAAAAAGATTGGGACCGAATTTTCAAACTTTTCAGAGTTTTGCAACGCAAAATTACACTAAAATTATTACTAAAATTTACTATGTGTTGTATACATTAGATGTACTTTATCAACACTAGTAATATTTGACGGTCAAATTTGTATATTTTAAGCAGAGGCTGGATCGAGCCGGATCCAGGGAAAATACTGAATTGCCGATTTTGAACGTAATTCGGGGTTCGCTAAGGACCTTCGTTCACGCTTGGATCAGCGGAACAATGCTCTACATTCTTACCGGAAAACTAAGGCTATACCGTAAGTGGAAAAGATTAGAAATCTTGAATACCGAACTCGGAACTACTACTTCGGGTATTCCACGTCCTAATATAAGTGCGCAGGGGCTTTAGCTGGTTCAGTTACGTTGTGTATTTCTTTAGCCTATCGCAAGACTCCAAATGGTCTCTTCCTACTCTTACGGAATGGTTGAAGGCGTTACCTCAGTTCTTCAATTTTCACTGCTAATACGATCGTACAAGCGTAAATAGCGGTTGGTTCGTAATTCAACCAAAATATAACGCTCCAAAACTGGATGCGGGTCAAAGGTTTACAGATGTACGCTGTCCTAATTGTACTATTCATGGCTGACCAAAAGATTGGAATAATTTGACGGTTCAGCGCGGAAAGGCTATATGTACGTGGGTCAACAAATACTTGGTAACTTCATCGGTTCGTCTTATGTTAGATTGCCTAATCTTGATAGATTAATACTTGCTTCATCTCTAGTCAAAACGTGCGATTGGGCCACTGCCGAAGCAATGAACCGCTCTGGGGCTATTCCAAATTTCCTTAAGCTCAATCGGGTTGAAGTGTCTAGTTCGAGTACCTGATTTCTTAGCTATTTGTATTTCTTACTCGTATCCTAAAAAGAGAAGTTCTTATGGTATTTCGGTAAATTGCTCTTCGTCGCTACGACGCGACATTACTAATATGCGGCTAGGGACGCACTCATACGGGTCCCTAATTTATGATACAAACAGCAAATCCTGTGCATCAACTTGATCTATATGCTACAATTGTACAAAAGTTTGTGTCAACTTTGAGACATAGGGGCATGGGTTAAATTTGTATGCATCTCAATAAAAAAGTTATTTGGGAATAATCCTATACGTAGCGATACCTTATAGGTCATCGGCACTATCCTAAAACGATATAAACTTTTGCTGTTTCGACCTCAAAACAGCTCTCGAAAAGAGCTCTATTTGTTACTAAAATTTAATTGACGTCTCTAATGATTCCATCCTGACGAAACGGGTCCTCAAACGGGAGATTCGGTTGTCGGTACAACGGTAACACATTTAGCCCCAAAATTCCATTCGGTTTGTATCCCTGAATTGCTCGGTTTTTCTCGATTTCGACCGAGATTCGCAGTCTAACTCGTCGGGGCTGGAGTAAACATCTAATTTTGAGTTTCTCGCTAATTTGCCAGCCTTTCTCTGTGAAATTTTGTATGGGGGCTGGGTTCGACCTAAGCTTTCAATTTATTAGGATCGGGTCAACGATCGTCACAAAAATTAGTCCGTCGGGCCGGGACCCAGTAGACCCGATATCGCTAACTTTTATACACAAAAATTGTGCCATTCGCAATCAAATTTACCAACTCTGGTAAATTTGATGTTTCTTATGCGACGGCTGTGTATCGGAGCTTCACTACTCCGATGCAGTCGTTCTGCGTTGATGCTAATACTACAGAAACAGAGAGAGGCAAATATGGAACAGAAAATTAGCATAATATGTGTAAAAGCTAAAACTAATCCTAACTATGAATATACTCATACGGGAAGGGTATCTGTGAATTCTTTGTAAAACCTGAGCGGCCTTTGCGCTGCTGGCGTTTATATTTATTATAATTTTTGAACGGGCCATGGCTTTGCCGGGCTCAATAGCGCAAACGGAAGGCCTAACGGTCCTCTATTCGTAGAGTAAAAATCGTCAAAATTCCTACAAGTTAGTAAATATCGTACAATTTCCTACGTAATTAAGTTGATTTATTACCCTTTTAATATCAACTTTATATAAAACATTTATAAATTTAAGCTAACTTTCTAGAAAATTCTTATTTGCTCGAAAAATACAACAACGAGGATTCTCTGTGGAATCCATAGCGCGTCCTTTAGTTTGTTTCGGTCCCTGATGTGACCGTTACTTTACAGGTAAAGTAAACCCCTATACTTTTCACGGGGTTTGTGTTGCTTTATAATTTGAAATTTCAAATTTATTTCTGTATATAAAGTTTATATTAAACTATTAGCTTTAATACAACTTTTATATTAACGTGAAGGGTCAAACGTGTTTAATTTAAGTATTATAATTCGGTTGATGGGTCCCTGCGAGGCCACTGGAAACTTTACTATGAAACTTTGTTAATTTATACTAATTTATGATTTTATATATCAAACTTTTACTGATAAGGATTCTATCGAAGCTGCAAACTTTACATAAATTTTATATAAAGTTTACTGAAAAGTTATACTTGGAGGTTGTTGCTTCAATATATATGTAAAGAAAAAGCTAAGCTGGCGTTTATGGCGACTAATAAATACATACGCTGGGCATCCACATCCAGCGATCAATTTAATATAAATATAATACAAACTTCAGCTTAATATTTAACATTTGTATTCATTTTGTAGAAAATAATATATACATGTATACTTTATACACTTGGAATCGGGGTAAGAAGAAAGAGACGCGGTTTATGTAAACAAACTAAGGCAAAGGGTGCGAAAAGAGGGCCCCATTCTCTCAGTGACGGCCAGGGTGTCAAATGTGTCTCAGATTGGGGCTCATTATGTCCTTCCGAGCATTTTGATATGTAACAGGTACATTTTTGGACGACAAACGAGGAAGGTTTACGCTTGGGCAAGTCCATTATAAATTTCGTAAATAATTAAAGTGTTTTACTCGGCCTCTGCGGGTTCGGGTTGCCTTTTTGTGGGGTGTTGGGTACATATTTGTGTCGGATTTGACAAGGGGAATCGAATGACGGGTCACACGCCTATGGGGACATAATTCCTGAGTTTTTCACGGGAAAGGGTACAAAACGTGGGCACAGCTGGTCTATTCCGGGCTCAAATAAAAGCCTCGGTTTCAGGGAATCTAATGATGTGTTCGATATATATATATTTGAGTTGATTATTTGTTAAGTTATCTGATTAGACGTGATTTATTTACTATATGTACATAGTTTTTTCCTTATAAGTCCGTGGATCCTGATAGGATATCCAGGAACCGGTCTCGTTTTAAAGCCCGTAGAATTCTCTACCGAAAATGTTGAGTACTAAAATTCTGATTTCTAAATGGATCATGAGTTATGGGCCGGAGCCGCAAGCTTCAATTCCAAATTTTCGGTATTGTAAATTTCTTTTACTTTTATCATCTAACTTAGCCAGCGAAAATGAAGTCTGATAGCTGATAAAATTTTAGTCGTTATAGTTTACCAGTGTATTTCTAACTTTTGAACACTGGTAAACTGTTATTTAAATTTTTGTACTTATAGTTTTCAGGAAATTTACTTATTCGCTGTTCGCTATAGGTCGGACAGCCAATATTTTTGTGGTCCTCACTTGTGGGGTCGGTCGTGACGGGCTTTCGTCGCGGCCAATCTTTTCTACCAAAAAATCGGGGTGAATTTCGCGGTCCAGCAAAATCGATCAGCGTAATAAATCAGTTATGGGTTTCTCCCAACTACATTCATAAAAAATTATAACTTGCAAGGGCATGACAAGTACAACAATGATCGTTGAAATACAATAAAATATCATAGAATTAAGTACGAGTATGTGACCTTATGGCCAGAATCAATGAAACAAACATAAATGGCACTCAAATATCAGAATATATACGGTTATAACAATTCACGTACAATTCAGGGTACAAATCTGGTATACGTAATCAATACAATCAATTTATCAATAGGTATATGCAAGAACAATGATACATATATGATCGATCTAATCATGGTAATGATACATGAATCAAATAAGCAGATTTGTGCCTTTATAACAAACAGAAGTGGTACGGTATGATAAAGCAACGACAGTAATAGCATACAAATCATGTCAATGGGTGCCTTTATAGCAAAACAATCAATATGGTACAACGAAGAACAGCAATAATGATATTACAATCATTCATTCCTGAAATAGTAACAATTAACCCATTCTAATCACTAACATGTCGGCGTTGCAAACCGGAATATTGAAAATGCATCTTGCAAGTACTGATCTGTACTGTACTTAGTGATCATAACTGAGGCAATTTGAGGGGATTCGTTCAGTTGGTTCATTTAAATGAGGAAACAACACGCGGTTTTCTTGAGTTAAAAAGGTCAACGGTTTTCAAGATTCAAGACTGTTCCGTCTGTGCGCATGACTACTGCGACGTGGGGAAAGGGCTTCGTGTCCTTCAGAAGCCGTTCACGTAGGGCATTCCACTTCGGTAGATATCCTTAAATGTTACCTATAGACTGTGGCCAGGATTAACCTATCTCATAACGATCCAACATGGATCTGTTACATATACTTGTGTTTTTATTAGCGAACATAATATTATTATCGAATTTTTGGCCCATGTCATCTTTAATGGCCGGACGTTATATCGTTACAAAATTGAGTACTTAATTCTGGCCGTTTGTGGTCTGGAACCTGCAGACTAAAGTTTTGGCATAGTTTAAGTCTTATTTAAGATGTGACGCCTAAACTAATACTTAGACTTAGCATAACGAAAAGGCATTCCACTACCGGCACTCTAAAAGTTACATTTGCCGATATTTTAATGGCTCCGTTTTAATATCAGGAGTGAAATATACATTATGGGAAAGTGCTTATGTATGTATATGTAGTAAGTTTTACTTATTTTCGTACTACTATTCCACTACCGGCACTCTAAAAGTTACATTTGCCGATATTTTAATGGCTCCGTTTTAATATCAGGAGTGAAATATACATTATGGGAAAGTGCTTATGTATGTATATGTAGTAAGTTTTACTTATTTTCGTATCGTAATCCGTAACTTCCTTTGTATTTCCATGGCTGAAACACATCTCAAGTGAATGCATACCTAAGTATATGTGCATATCTGACTGAATATTAATAATTATTTCGGTATGGCTGATCACTTACGTTGTGGCTAAATATTATTTTGATCGGCGGTGTATTGTTTGCGTTTTAGCTTCTATTGCAGAACATGGGAATACTGTTACAATTAGAATTAAGTGCTCAAAAATCGATGGAAGTATTGTGCGATTTCGATCGTTTGCGTTTAAACGAAAATCGATCGTTTAAACGAAAGTCGATTAATTTAACGAATTTCGATTGCGTCAAAATAATAAAATAATTTAATAAAAAGTGTTAGTTCGCGTTTAATTTAACGAATTTCGATTGTGTTGAAATAAAAAATATTTTAATAAAAAAATGTTAGTTTCCGTTTAATTTAACGCATTTCGTTTAAACGAAGATCTTACGATTGCATTTTCGTTCAATACGTCTACGTTCGATTTTATAAGCACTTAATTATGACTATAACTGTACACATCCATTAAGTACATTATTTAATTTGTTTTCTCTTTCTTCATTGGTGATTTACTTGGTATTTTTTCACCAGCGATTCATTGTGCTATTTCATTGCATTTTTGTTTTATTCTATAGGTAATGCGAGAACTATTATAAATAATCGAAAAACTACATTTTATCAAATAAATATATTTAGTGTCATAGTGTTAAAATAAACAGCAAAAATTAGAACATGAAATAATTTGTTTCAAGTGGTAGTTGAATAAATCTTCACGGAAACACTGCTCGACAGTCACCACCATCCTACTACATAACTGGTCTGTTCATTGCCTTCCGAAACGGGGGGCGTTTTGGGGTCCATGTTCAGTTCCACGGGAAATTCAAAATGGGACAATTTTTGTCTTATATTTTCGAGTACTTGTAACTGTCATGCTGATATTTTCAGTCTACGATACATTGATTTTTAGGGCCATTGTCACGGGTTAGTTGAATATGAGTTGTTTCGGGTTTGTGGAGCTTGATGAACATCGGGATTTGAAAATTGGAGGTATCTTCTACCCCTCACTGTAAACAGGCCAGCATTTAATGTTGTTTTTAAGTTCACATGAACCTTAATTTGCAAATATTGGAAAAGTGTGATTGAGCAGTGGTTACAATCAAAAACATCGATTTCAATTATTTTTGTTCCATTTCTGGTTTGCCTCGTCAATCAGTCCCGCGATATCAAATCTTATTAGTAAATTTTGCGGATTAATGTCACTAAACGTTATATTTATGCGAGAAAGCTATGTTAGACACTAGCGCAAGTAATGTAACCTACGTGGTCCTAGGGGTGTTTAGTCCCACCGTAGATTACACACAACTACGACGATGCGAGCACCAAGGGCTATTTACTTTATGAGCTTATTCTTAAGGCCTTAGTATGTCACCACTTATAATAAACTCGTTTATTTCTGACAGTACAACACAATTCAAATAATACACATATAAGACACATAAACGGCTGAACCGTACTCACCTTGATTGCGCAGCTTCTGAGGCCGACTGAGGCCCTGATCTAACTGCGCAACCACTTAAATAACTTTTCTACGCCCGATTTCTTGGAACTCAAAAGAAACCTAGTTGTGAAATCTCCCTAACCCGTTAATTTTTAATATAATGGTTGCCAACCGAGTTGTGAATTCTTAGAATTGTAAAATTCGCTCTCTAACATAAGTTTTAATTTTTGCGTTAGAGAAACCCTTTCTATGAAATTCTCGGAATCCCTAGCTCAAAAACAAATTTTAAGATTTTACGGAAAATTCAGCAGAAACACACTTACATATTCGCCAATGTAAGTGTAACAGTTAAGGCACCCAGGGGCTACACTCAAATCCGATAAGTAAGCAAACTATAGCCCCGGCACATAAATTATAAGATTTAAAGTTGTTTTACACTTTCTTAAAGTTATATTTTTCAAGAATTAAATAAAGTCTTATTACCAGAAATGACCGAGGGGATGAGGTCCGTAACTCCTTAACGGGTGGATCAAGTGATGCCAAATTTGGTATGTATATCTGGAGCGTGCCCTATGGCATTCGGCATTAAAATCCACATATGCCCAAACCATCCCCCCTGCCGGTTACGACCAAAATTATACAGATTATATTTTTGTAAGCCCAACATGCTGGGAATTTTACAATTTCAAAACAATAAAATTTACAATACACAACATACGACATCGTACCAACAATCGCAATTCACGTGCCATTACATACACTATAAGTAATGTCAACAAATAAACAAGCACACAGGCACTCATAATAAATAGTTTATGCAGCATATTGTTCCTATTCCCTATAATATAAACATATATCGCACAAATTACATTAAGCATATACACGTGTCACGCAAGCTACATTACGCTTTATTCAACAACAAATGCGCGGCGCGTAATACATGTGACAAGGCACCAAGATGACGCAGAGTTTCCCACGGAAATTTTCCCACAATAGAAGCGTATGAAATACACATAAGATGGTAGGATCAGATTAGTATGAAAACTATTAAACGGGGGTTCAACACGTCACAGTAAATACGTAAGAAAGTAGTTGCAACAGTCGGACGGATGAGAGGGCTGACAAAAACGTTGCTTTTACGAGGTAGCGAGCTTATTATAATTTATGTTTCGGGTATAAACAGGGTGTCTACGACCGGGGAAAACTGGGAATCGCATTTCAACCAAAAACTATAAATTTGACTGAGATACTATTTGAATATTATGATGAATTATTTGTCTACTTTAAGAAAAATTTTACACACGGCATTGTCAAAATTATCAATTTTCCGCGTGTCATTTTTGTCATGATTGCAAATAATTTTTCGCTGGGCGGGAATTTTTTGCATGGTCCTTTGCATATCGTGTGCGATAAGTGTGTCAGCTAGCGAAGACACTGGCTGCAACGATAAGCAATGCTGACCTCCAGCCAAGACGATTTTCTGTAGTGGGTATTTCAGGTAGCTTTTAGTATTTGTCTTAGCGATTGGTTGAGATTGTTTATTAGGATTTTAAATTACGCATATTTTCCGATTTGCTAATCACATTATTGAGGGTTTTCTATAGTTTAGCGGTTAACTTTTAGTGTAAACGTTAGGATATTTAGTTGAATTTAGTGGTTATAGCTTGACTTTTAATAAGTTTGGATCATTTGCAATAATTTACCCGAATTTTGCAGTGTGGTTTACTGAATTTATGCCTTTTGCTTTTAGTTTGTTTTTTCGCAATTAGAAAACGCTTTGATCACCATTGTTCATTTCTTATGATATTTGAATATCTCGGCCAAAATATATCATATATACGGATGGATGCAGGTGATCATGTGCAAATATTTTTGGGCCCACGATTACCCGCAAAAATTCTTTCGTTCGTCACCCACCCCCTACCGTCGAACGAGCCATATTAAAGCAAGGGTTTGTCACTTAAAGATATTATGTATTTATTAAGATCCACGTATCGTTGTCCTTGCCATAGCACCTGTTCCAGAAATAGCTTCGTTTGTCGGGCATATAGTACAGCATTTTATTTAGCGTCCACTAACGTAAACGAACCACCACTCTATCATTTAGCTTAAGTTGAACAATTTTTCATTTCTTTGAGCCACGAGGTGGACATTAAAGAAAATCGCCTAGTAATGTCAACAACGAGAAACAATGAAGAGGTATTTTTAAAATAAGTTTTTTCGAGGAATTTTGGTCACTTATATCAGTGAAAATAACGATTTCATCACTAAAATCGGTAAAAATGGATCTGCAAAGCCTCAAGCTGCGGGGAACCTAATGTACCCGACAGCATTTTCCCCGCAAGATTTGTGGAAGAATATTTCCTTGAAAACACGCGAATTAAGGCTTGAGACATGTAATGTTTTGGGGCTTCTACTTTAGATACGGATTAAAGATAATTTTCATGACTATATATGCCGAAATTTAGCCCCTAGGAACTGGCAAAATAGGGAAAATTCTTTCGGGATTCTGTAGATGCCATATGCAAAGTATAAGGTGAAATAAATTAGATAGACAACGTAGTGACTTTCTTCGACTGAGACACATCGAAAGTTATATTTGAATTTTCTTGCATCTTCATTCCATGAGAATTTGACCGGATGGCATGAACTTTGAGCCCGCTGGCTTGAAATTAGGTGGTACAGGACTTTGTCACGCCATAGACTGGTTGAACAGGCTTCGAAAACTAAAATTTCAAAATTACAAATTTTTTAGTGCAAAACACTAAAATATTAATTAAGTTGCCTGAGAAATGCTGTTAAGAGGTCTGTGCTAACGTGAAAATCAAGTTTCCGGTTAATTCTTCTCATGATATTAAACAATTTTCAGCTCCAGATTCTGATTTTTTCGAAAAATATTGAAACAAAAATTATCAGGGCATTAATCTCGGTGTAGCGCAAAATCGTACCAGGATATATGAAACAGGGTTTTTAACATGTGACTCAAAAAATTAATTTCCCTAGCTACATAATTTGCAGAAGCCAGATTTGTAACACGTTGTAACAAAACACGATTGTGAAATGTATTATTTGAATTACAAAATTTTGTCATTTTATTGTCGGTTTAAGGAAATTAAAAAGGCGGTGGATGATTTCGAAAGCAAGTGGAAATCGCAATCATTTGTTGGCTGGACAGTATGTTTTTCGTTTGTAGCTATTTATTTATACTCGATAGTTTTATGCTAACTGGTTTCAAGCAGTTTGATTTTGAACCAATGCTAATTTTTACTGTTAATAACAGTCGCAAGCTTATAACTTATGGGTTACTATACAGGTCACACTTACCGGTGACATGCCAAGTTTGTGAATTCGGAGAAATGAGAAACTGTAACGTTAACATACTATGGAACAACTTATCAAAAAATATGTTCCTGTTACGAAACAAAGATACAACTCACCAAAAAGATATTTATTAATCTGCTGTTCAATAAGACATAGAAACAGCAAAACTGGTAGTCAGATATTTAACACGCAAAATTAGAGGGTTAACTCTACCACAGAACTCCTTACGAATGGTGAACAACATATGTATGTAATTTATGTATATATAAGAATCTTAACAAAATCACAGTAACAGAAAACAAACAGAATTTACTATAGACCGCATGACACTCGTCCCTGTCGCACCACTCACCTTGTGTCAACCATTGATATAACTACCTCTACACCAAGAGATACGTTTAAATACAGCGAAGATTTGAAATCACCACCCACGAAAACCCATGTGAACTTATTTTGAGCCACAAATCTATTAATATATGGTTAGAAGTGGTAATGTCACAAATGACTACATATGGCGTCGGGCCCAATTTTGGCCTCAAATACCAATTGACCATGCGGTTCTACATCAAATCTATTGAGACCTCAGTAGCCCTATACACACAAAAATTTCGTTCGAACTGCTTGAGTGGTTACATAGCTACATCTTGACAAAGTTTGACCAAAATTTTGGAAATTTGGCCATTTGCTTAGGTACCCCATGCCCCATAGGGACCCGACCAAACCAATTTATATACCCATAAATAAAGTTTCCTAAGACACATATTTCGATATCAAAATGATTCAAATCAGCTCAAGGGTTGCCGAGTTATGAGCAAAAATGACCCAAAAAATGGTCCATTTTAGCCATGTACCCCGGGGTACCCCCTTTTGACCCCCTGTGGTGGGACCTGGGTGTGTCGAATCGGGGTAAAACTTCTAAAAGGTACATCTAGAGTATTGTTGCATACATGATTATCGTTGATATAAGGAAGTCCTGTTCACAGAGAAAAAATAAACGGATGCCCATATTTTTCACTTTAGAGCGGTCTTGCGAGATTTCTTCGATTCCGAAGCTAGCGATTCTCCATCTTTAATTCAAATATTGGAGTTGAAACTTAGGTGACATGTGCCTAAACGCTGCTATATTTTTGTATTCGATATAATCTATTGTTATTGTTTTGTTGGAATAGTGTTAACGAATGTGGCTTGCTAATAGGTTTGATGATACATTCATGCAACAAATGCTTTGGGTTAGGATTAAGGAATACAGACTTGCATGGTGGTCTATATTGTAGTTACACACTTATCGCCCTCTTAACCTGATTCACAGTTGCAGCAGAATAATTGTTTGAAAATACAATGCGTATCTATAACTTTTCATTAATATATCAGCTGGTTCTGTGACATGTCGTGTAGAAGTTAATGAATAACTTCTGTCCATTATAGACAAATTCTGTTCATTATATTTTTTTATATCTCTTATTCCCGTCGTCTTTTCGGACTGAAGTCCTGAACCGGTATGTTTAATACCTAAAGTCATTTTAGCACGAAACAACGTCTGCCGGCGCGCTTGCACACAGCGGTGCTTACATCGATTTATATCTTTTCATCAGTATTGAGGTTGGTTCTATCGTGAGCAGATGTTTATTGATATAATAATTATTATGTACAGTACTCGCTAGAAATCAATTCTGTTCGCTCGACGTTCGTTCGAAAAATTTCAGATTTTATTCAAACCGTGTTCATGTTCGAGATCTGTTCGAAATTTTTACTGTCCTTTGTAATATTTGTTCGAGACTTGTTCGCAAAAAAATTATGTTCGACATCTGTTCGTTGTCGTTCGTTCGAAACTGATGTTTGTTCGTTCGTTTTGTTTGGCCAGTACTCCAGAGCTGCTCTGTTTTAGAGCTCGGTTCCTGGCTATACGAAATTGTTCTATTTTCATCAAACAGGAAGTGACATCAAAAAAATTGGTGTTTGTGGTGAAACTATTTTCTGATCAAGAAAAAATTTATTTTGATAGAAAAATTTAATTGACAAAAAATGGAAATCCAGTCACACGATTTTAAAAATGGCATTCGTAATGAACGCCGCTTCCAGTGTGGATGAGTTATCGGCATGTAAACACTGTTTCGGGAATGTGGTGATCAGAGAAATAATCTTGGTGTAGATGTTACACTACATTCATAGTCGAATGTGTGTGGTTTTAGTTAAGAGTATGTATAACTATACTGTTGAGTCTTAATTCTATACAGTTTTCATTTAATCGGAGGCCTTAAGCTTCCAGAAACGCTTTTATGAAACGGCTAAATTAAATTTTGATTCTGATATTATTATTTTGTCGTTCCATTGAAGGTATTAAA